>CM021103.1:559668028-559947842 GCA_007115665.2 Sequoiadendron giganteum
CTCTCACTCCTATCTCTCTCCCCTCTACCCTTAACCCTCTACCCTCTATCGCTTTTCCACTCCCTCCCTCTCTCTCTCACTAACTCACTCTATCTCTCTCCCTCTCTCTCACTCTCTCTTGGGTATCTCCACCCCCCCTCTCTCTCTCACACACACACTCCCTCTCTCTCCCACTCCCTTTCTCTCACTCTCTCCCACTCCATATTTCTCCCTCTCTCTCTCTCCCTCTCTTAGATATCTCCCTCCCACTCTCTCTCTCTCCTTCTATCTCATGTATCTCCCCCCACCCCCTCCATCTCTCTCGAATCCCTCTATCTTGAGTACTCCCTCTCCCTCCCACCCCTCTCTATCTCTCAAGTCTCTCTCTCCTTCCTTGTATATATCCCATCCCTCTATCTCTCACTCCCTCTCTCTCTCCTACTCTCTTAGGTATCTCCTTCTCACTCCCTCTCTCTCCTACTCTCTTAGGTATAGGGGTTGAGGGATTAAGAGGGTATGGGGGTTGAGGGATTAAGAGGGTATAGGGGCTGAGGGATTAGGGGTTAAGGGTTGAGGGTTGAGGGATTAAGAGGGTTTAGGGGTTGAGGGATTAGGGTTGAAGGGTTGAGGGTTGATGGATTAAGAGGGTATGGGGTTGAGGGATTAGGGTTTAAGGGTTGAGGGTATGGTGGTTGAGGGATTAAGAGGGTATAGGGGTTGAGGGATTAGGGTTGAAGGGTTGAGGGTTGAGGGATTAAGATGGGGGTTGAGGGTTGAGGGTTGAGGGATTAAGAGGGTATAGGGGTTGAGGGATTAGGATTTAAGGGTTGAGGGTTGAGGGATTAAGAGGATATGGGGGTTGAGGGATTAGGGTTTAAGGGTTAAGGGTTGAGGGTTGAGGGATTAAGAGGGTATGGGGGTTGATGGATTAGGGTTTAAGGGTTGAGCATTGAGGGATTAAGAGGGTATAGGGGTTGAGGGATTAGGGGTTAAGGGTTGAGGGTTGAGGGATTAAGAGGATATGGGGGTTGAGGGATTAGGGTTTAAGGGTTAAGGGTTGAGGGTTCAGTGTTGAGGGTTGAGGGATTAATAGGGTATAGGGGTTGAGAGATTAGGGTTTAAAGGTTGAGGGTTAAGGGTTGAGGGTTGACAGGGTATAGGGGTTGAGGGATTAGGCCTCACTTATCTCACAGTCCCTCTCTGTCAGGCCTCACTTACCTCCCACCCTACTTTCTTAGGTCTCTCCTTCCCACCCCCTCTCTCCCACTTTGACTCCCTCTCCTTCTCTCAAGGGTCTCCCTCCCAGCCTCTCTCTCTTAGGTTTCTCCCTGCCACGCCCTCTCCCTCCCCCTCTCTCTCTCTCCCACTCCCTCTCTCTCTCACTCCCTCTATCTCTCTCCCATTTTGTGTCTCCCCCTCTCTCTGAAGTCTCTCCTTTTCAGAGGAACATATTTGGTGAGCGCCAAATGGGTTTTACCTTGAAACGGTAAAAATAAAGGTTGAGCCCATGATTCAGGCCCACATTCTCCTGTGTTTGTCTAGTTCAATGCTTTATCCAAGTCAAAAATTCCTTTTTTCTGCAGTTGGCTTCATATTGTACCAATCTATGCTTGATCCATCACCTTTTTACCAACAATCTACATGGTAGACAATGTAGAAGAAGATATTTTGAAGTTTCTACATCATTTTACATTATCTGAGGTAATATATTCATTTTGGTAAATTGAAATGTTTGTATTTAGTATATTTGTTTGTTTTTGACAATATAAACTAAATTTACTCAATGATTTTATTAATCATAACAATTGGACTTAGAATTCAACATTGAATTAGATGGGATTTGCATAAAAAAGTTTAATTTTTAGATTTGCATAAAAAAGTTCAATTTTTATGAGTTTGAAGAACAAAAATAATAAAAAAATGACATTTACTTAACATAAATTTACTTATGAATTCTATTTGCATTGCTTATAGTAGTCCATTTCTAGCATGGCTAGTGGAATTCACTGTATTTCATTCTTTTTTCAATTAATTTGGAAAACTTTTATTTTCATCTAATTTGGAAAACCTCATTGCCAAAGAAATAGTGAATAATGATAAGATATAGCATCACAAACCCTTCTTTGAATCCATATTCTTCATGACTTTGTTGACAATCAAAAATTTGGTTTTGAAAAAAATAAACACAAGAGTCTCTAGTTTTCATTTAGGTGGCAGCAATTTATACCCTAGGTTTGTGATTCTCATTGATTTGCTGTATTGAATGGTTTCCACCCCTCTCTTCATCAATTTTTTTGTAAAATGCATTACTTACTTTTGTTCTATGTGTGTTTGTGGACATGTAGCATTCAAGGTCATGCCGAGGAAACGATTGAAGCCTCTAACACCAGAAGAACACGTAGTTAAAAATGCAAGGAGAAGAGAATCAAAAAATGTAGCTTTTGAAGCAAAGGAATTGCAGCCCATACAACCACAAATTCCCGTGCAATCTAAGAGAGATGTCAAATTGGCAAAAAAAAGGGCACGAATGAGGAAAGTTCGTGGAAGGATAGGAATGGATACAAAAGTTGGGGGCACATCATCAACCCTAGGTGAAGCTCAATGCACATATGCAGTTGAAGACACATTGACAACAACATGTGGTTTTCCAGGTACATCGAAAATCACATCTCCAATTGAAGACACACCATAAAAAACATTGCATTTTGAAAGTACATCAGCAAACACATCTCTATTTGAAGGAACTCCACAAATGACATCTCAAGTTGGAGGTACAACATCATTTACATGTCAATCCCAAGGTATGTCATCAATTGTACCTCCAATTCAAGGTACACGATCTATCCCCGATGTTGTTGACCTTCCCAATATTGACACAAATTTACATTTGAGAACTCCTCCTATAGTTTTGCATAGAAAACTTGCATTTTTTATTGATATTGATTCCAATGTTTTGAAATGGATGCCTAATAAGATTCCAAAATGTACATGTCAAAGATATGCATAAAGGATATGGAGTTTGTTTTTTGCGAAGCTAAGTGAGGGTGGAAGATGCCAACTATTTGTTGAAATGATGAGGCAACTCAAATTTAGGCCCACCATGAAGGCTCTTGGGCTAAGATTTTTGAATGAATCAAGTGAAAATTCCATTGTAAAGAACTTGATGAGTGCATACGAGAGCGTGGGTTCCACCTCACGCACGAAGGATAGTTGTGCCACACGACGTGTGATGACAACAACACAGTTAAGCAGTCAAACAAGGAACAAGGTGAACCTTACAAAGGCAAGTAAGTCTTTGAAAATAAGTAGATCATCTCTAATGAGAGACAAAGGAAGGTGTGAAAGAGTGGAGGATCCAAATGGCAATGAGTTATGGGAAATTTCGGGTAGAGTGCCACAGAAAGACACAAGAATTGCTCAAGGCTTGAGATCTTTAATTGTGAATTATTGGAAGGATAACACAAGGACCTCTCCTAATCAAAGAGATGTTGTAAGAAGGAGAACTGGTAGTAAAAATTGTGAGCCACATCCAATGCATTATTTGGATACCACTCAAACCTAATTTTTTGCTGATTTTGTACAAAATTTTCTTGAAATTAAAATATGTCAAAGGTATTTTGAAATGCTAAAGCCTTTTTATGTCAAAATAAATCACACATGCACTACTTGTTGTTGTAGGGTTCATATTGATTTTTCTAACCATTATGATGTTTATGGATGTATATGTGTAGATATGCATACTGACAATGTTTTGCAGGAATGTAACATAATGCCTCCACCTAAATCGTCAAGAAAATTTTTGTCTTCCATTTTATGTGAAAGAGAGGATGGTCAATTTTTTTACAAAAAATCATGTTTGGATGGCACATGTGATCATTGTGGTGGCATGCAACATTTGCCAATTTTCCAACACATGGCTAGTACACACACAATTGGAGAAAAAATTGTGGAATTTGGCAAAT
This sequence comes from Sequoiadendron giganteum, assembly GCA_007115665.2. Classification (NCBI taxonomy): domain Eukaryota; kingdom Viridiplantae; phylum Streptophyta; class Pinopsida; order Cupressales; family Cupressaceae; genus Sequoiadendron; species Sequoiadendron giganteum. Next base: position 559,671,970 of record CM021103.1, read on the forward strand.
ATAAGACAGTGGCATATAGTTTAAAAGATGGGAAAGAACCAAAGAAGTGTGAATTGGTCAATCATAAGATTCCAGTGTATCATTTTATGGGAATTTTTCATGATCGGGCGGTTTATGATTATGCAATGCATACACATAGAGTACAATGGTTGGATTCACAGTTCAGGTTATGCAAGGACACATTTCCACTTCGTCATATCATTTCAGTTGTCGACTTCTGTGAGAACTACACACTACAACCACAGAACGAGGTGCAATCTTAGTACCACAACTTTGTGCAGGTTGCTATATTTGTACATATAGCATTCATTCATGCAAATGATAGTACAAAGGAAAATAGGAAATTATTGAGGGAGTATCACTTTTACATCAGTGATGATTGCACACATTCTACAAAGTTTGTTCAAGGTTGCTTTCATTTGTTCTATGCTAATCTAGCTAGCAGAGGCATATCATTTAGTCAACATATCATATGGTTAGATAATTGTACATCACAATTCAAGAACGCTAGAATGTTTTACTGGTTGAGCAGGATGCATAGGATTAGTGGTGTTCAACATATGTGGAACTTCTCAGAGGCCAGGCATGGAAAGTGGGAGCATGATGGAGCAGGTGCATGTATCAAAAGAGCCCTAGCACAAGAAGAGTTAAAGTACACAAACAGTGTAAAGTTGACAGATGCAAGATCAATTGTCTAGTGGTACAATGGCTCAATGGGTCTAGGTAGTGAAGGTAATTCTTTAGTTCGTAGATTTTTTCATTTAGTAGATAATACTAACATTCTAAAATATGAGGATTGTTGTACACTAATAGGATCGAGCGAGCTACACTCTTTTAGAAGCTTCAATGTAGGTACATGGACTATCCATACAAGGAAGATGGCATGCTTTTGTTATGCATGTACACTTCAATCATGGAATGATTGTGAGTCAACAAAGTGGGTTGACGAATGGTCTATAAGAAGTCTAGCCCCACTTGACACTTATCAGCTCTTGGCAGCTCTACAAATCACAAAGATGCAATCATCCATTGACTTTGATCATGTATCAGACCTACTAGAACCAGGTAATATATCTTACTTAAAAGTTTTATTATGTTGCTCAGTAAATAAATCTAACAAGATGAACATATCAATGCAGGGCACGTTTATGTGGTGATTGCAAATGAAGACAATGAAGAGGGTACATATTTTTACTTGTGCTATTGTATTGAGGCCAAAAATAAATTGAAGTCCCCAGTTATAGACAGAGAAAACATAGAATATCCTACAGGTTTGGTGGTTGTTACTGGAACATGGCTTTGAAGGCATCTAGTGAAGAATGTTGCAGTTTGGTTGTTTGAGGACTTCGACGTGCATCGAAAAATTCTTCACTATTCAAACCTTTTCGTCACCACCAACATTCATTTGATCAGATATAAGGGTAGACCTGTGAACAAGAACTTGTGGAAAGTACGTGAGTCTGACCACAAGACAATACTCGACACAATAAAGACTAGAGCAGACCCAGATGGTTCCCTGGATTGATTTGTAAGTATGCACATTGAATTTGTAAAGCCATGTTATTGATCACAGTTTTGGACCAACACCTTGCAATAAGGCTTTTTCACGATTACTGTTTGATTTTATATGCATTTACGACTGTCATTGATCCTTTTCTAATTGTGACTGTAGGTAATACTAAAGTTTGTCAAAGTATATAAGAAAAGAACAACATCGGTTGCTGGTGCAAGTGTTCAATGGTATGAGAAACATCGGTTGCTGGTGCATTTTTTGGTTGTCAATCTTCTCTTTCTTTTCCATCTCCTAGATTTATCAGATTCTTATATGCTACACATTTTATGTTAAGCCTCTGAGTGATATATTTGAAATTTATATGTAGGGTCATCGAGAGATGATAAAGTAGCGAAGGGGTACATCACCATTGTAGGACCTTCAATTGACCTCCTTATCTAGCATGCATGAAGGTGATAGTAGGTCTCGTCAGCTGTATGACTGACATTATTTAGTTATTTCTCTTTTAATGATTTTTATGTGAGTCTATGTCTAAGATTGAGAGGCTTTTGCAAGTTTTTTGTGGACCAAATTCCTATGATACTACACAACCACATAGAGGCTACTAACCATGTGTTTCGTAGGGAGCAAGGGATGTACATGTTTTGAACCATTTTGGAATGCAAATAGTTGGGCCAGCTGAGGTGGAATGGAAAAACGAAACTAGGCAGCAACTCCTTTTGTCCTTTTCTCAAGTACAATATATTTCATGATTTGTGTTGGAAATGGGAGGATTATTTCCCTACATGTATTGCTACAAGTATTGACAAATGGGAAGATTTTCAAGATGTTCTTCCATCACTATTATAATATTTGTCATTGACTTACTTTATTTTTTGAAGACTCCATATTCATAAGGACCTATTGCTGCATACACAACCATAGCTCTTGGAGTCTTGAGAAACTGACTGACATAGAATTGACAGTCATAGAACATTGACTATGGTGAGTGAATTTGATTGTCAAGCACTTTATAATCATACACTCACTGTACTTAACAACTGATCACTACTCATTTCTAATCTATCCTTTTCATTTGCACATTGCCATGTATAGTGACCCTTCACAGTTCCCTTGTGATCATACATTCATGATGCTTGTCTTAATGAATAACCTTCCTTTAAATCTATTTTCCTTTGATGAAATGATGATTGTCTTCATACCTCAATTCCCTTGACACTGTCAATTGACTATACATTTTTTTGTTTCCTATCCAATTCTAGCTCTCCTAAATTGGATATTTTCAATACCCTCATAATAAGGAAGTAACCGACCTCAAAGAGGTTATAGAGGAAGACATCTCCAAATTGTTGTACCAATATGAGAAAGAGAAAGCAACCCTTCCAATAGATCAATGTGGTAAGGGTTTCCAAGTCATTAAGAACATGGGGATACACATGACATGGTTGCCTTGGTCTACATCAACAAGGAATAAGATAACCCATTTTTCTAGAGAAATGACAAAAATATCAAGGGCTTGGGTATGGTTCATTATACGTTACTCCTAACATCGAGAGTACCCCTAAAATAATATTTCTTAGGGTTGAAAAGGTAGGGGAAGCGTATGCCTCAGAGAAATCGATGTAACCTAGGTCATCTCTAACATACCTTAGGGTATGACATTCAACAAAACAACTACTATGGTTCAACCGACTCGATCCCTTAAGGGTGCAAAGTGCAAAAGGGCAACAATATTTGACAGGATATTACTCGTAAACCGTGGTGATTATGAAATATTTGTCTGAACCTACGAGATCACGTTGGAACCCTCTATAGTAACCTCTCTTGGTTATTGCTATCTCAGAGGCATTTTCCTGTGGTGGCGAATTTTCACTCGGGGAAAGAGTTGTCAAATGCAAGTAGTTGAAAGTTGCAAAATGGTGCAACTTTCGTTCTGCAACTCGTGTGACCAAACAAACTATTCCAATGCATCTGGGTGGGTACGTTTATGCTAGGCATGGTCCTTTTTTGCACCTAAACATGCGGAATCACTCTGAGCTACGTTCAATCGGAACGATCCCTTAAGGGTCCAAAGTGCAAAATGGCTGCAAAATTCAGCATGCTATTACTCGGACACTGTGATGCTTAGAAACTTCTCATCTAATCCTACAAGATCATGTTGGGCCCATCTACAATAACCTCTCTCGGTTTCCGCTATCCCGAAGGCATTTTCCTATGTTGGCGAATTTTCACTCGGGGAAAAAGTTGTCAAATGCAAGTAGTTGAAAGTTGCAAAGTGGTGCAACTTTTGTCCTGCAGTTCATGTGACCAAACGGATTATTCCAATGCATCCAAGTGGGTACGTTTACACTAGGAACAGTCCTCTTTCACACCCAAACACACAGAATCACTCTGAGCTACGTTCAACTGGATTGATCCCTTAAGGGTCCAAAGTGCAAAATGGCTGTAAAATTCAGCATGTTATTACTCGGATACCGTGATGCTTAGAAACTTCTCATCTAATCCTATAAGATCACATTTGGCCCATCTATAATAACCTCTCTCAATTTTTTCTATCTCAGAGGCATTTTCCTGTGCTGGCGATTTTCACTTGAGGAAAAAGTTGTCAAATGTAAGTAGTTGAAAGTTGCAAAGTGGTGCAACTTTTGTTTTGCAGCTCATGTAACCAAACAGGTTGTTCCAATTCATTTGGGTGGGTACGTTTATGCTAGGCATGGTCCTCTTTCATACCCAAACACGCAGAATCTATCTGAGCTACGTTCAACCAGATCGATCCCTTAAGGGTCCAAAGTGCAAAATGGCTGCAAACTTCTGCATGCTATCACTCGGACACCATGACGCTTAGAAACTTCTCGTCTGATCCTATAGGATCATGTTGGGGCCCTCTACAATAAACTTTCTTGGTTTTTTCTATCTCAGAGGCATTTTGCTATGGTGGCGAATTTTCACTTGAGGAAAAAGTTGTCAAATGCAAGTAATTGAAAGTTGCAAATTGGTGCAACTTTCGTTCTGTAGCTCGTGTGACCAAACAAACTGTTCCAACACATCTGGGTGGGTATGTTTACGCTAGGAATGGTCCTCTTTCACACCTAAACACACGGTATTGCTCTGAGCTACGTTCAACCAGATCGATCCCTTAAGGGTCCAAAGTTCAAAATGGCTGCAAAATTCAACATGCTATTTCTCGGACACCATGATGCTTAGAAACTTCTCGTCTGATCCTACAAGATCATGTTGGGCCCATCTATAATAACCTCTCTCGGTTTTTTCTATCTCGAAGGCATTTTCCTGTGCTGGCAAATTTTCACTCGGGGAAAAAGTTGTCAAATGCAAGTAGTTGAAAGTTGCAAAGTGGTGCAACTTTTGTTCTGCAGATTATGTGACCAAATGGATTGTTCCAACGCATCCGAATAGGTATGCTTATGCTAGGAATGTTCCTCTTTTGCACCTAAACATGCAGAATCGCTCTGAGCTACGTTCAACCGGATCGATCCCTTAAGGGTCCAAAGTGTAAAATGGTTGTGAACTTCAGCATGCTATTACTTGGACATCGTGATGCTTAGAAACTTCTCGTCTACTCCTATATATTCACGTTGGGCCCCTCTAAAATAACCTTGTTCGGTTTTCACTATCTTGAAGGCTTTTTCCTATGGTGGCGAATTTTCACTCGAGGAAAAAGTTATCAAATGCAAGTAGTTGAGGCATATTTTCAAACAATTCACTGCCTTGTCTATGGCTTGTCATGGCATTCCATCACCATGAAACCACTTTTCTTTGAGGCATTTTTTCAAAAAATTCAATGGCTTGTCTATGCTATTGCTTACTATTATGCTTTCATAGATTTTTTCCAAGCATCCATAGCTTGTTCAAAAGCATCTGTTTTAGGCTTTTAGCCATAGCAAGAAGGCAATGAACTATTTGATAAAATGCTTTGGTAGACATATATGAAAAATGTCATAGCATAGACAAGGGAATGAACTATTTGAAAAAATGCCTCAAAAAAATGTGGTCTCATGGAATGCCATGACAAGCTAAAGCAATTGGCAGCTGCTCCTAGTTATTAGTTATGCAATGTGAAGTAATTGCATAATTGCTTAGGTTGACTTTGTAAAAAGCTATATTGTAATTGAAATTTTGTCATCTATCAGCATCTAGTTATTTGTTATGCAATGTGAAGTGATTCTTTGAGTTTGAAAGATGTGCAATGCATGAATATAAACTACAAAAATCTATTTTCTACATTTCATTAGTTAACCTATTTATTTTATTTTCTCTCTATATCTCTATGCTATGGAAATGCCTTTCGATTTCAAAAAAGATAGTTTTTATCTCTTGTTATACAATTTTTTACGTTTTTTGATCTCTTCTTATAAAAAGGAGTAGATATACAATGTTAAAGAAGAGTGAAAGCACAACTAAATTTATCATTTCAAAGCAATTTTTTTGATGCATTTTTTCAAACAGTTCACTGCCTTGTCTATGTTATTGCTTACTATTATGCTTTTGATATATTTTTCGAAGCATCCATAGCTTGTTCAAAATCACTTGTTTTAGGATTTTAGCCATAGCAACAAGGTAGTGAACTGTTTGAGAAGATGCTTTGGTAGACATGTATGAAAAATGTGGTAACATAGACAAGGCAAGGAACTATTTGAAAAAATATCTCAAAGAAACTTGGTCTCATAGAATGCCATGATAAGAAAATGCAATTGGCAGCTGCTCCTAGTTATTAGTTATGCAATGTGAAGAAATTGCATAACTGCTTAGGTTGAATTTTTACAAACTATATTGTAATTAAATTTTTGGCATCTATCAGCATCTACTTATTAGCTATGCAAAGTGAAGTAATGCTTTGAATTTGAAAGATGTGCAATGCATTGTAATCAACGACATGAATATAAACTACAAAAATCCATTTTTTAATATTCATTAGTTAAAATATTTATTGTATTTTCTCTCTATATTTCTATATGCTATGTAAATACATTGAAATTGTATTTAAAAGGCTTAATAGGTCAATTAGGTGGTGTTTGCAAAATCAAGTTGTGAATGAATGGTAATTAAGAGCAAAATTGGCAAATTGCCATCTTAGAAGTCTAACAAAGGGTGGTTATGGTGGTTGATCAGCTCAAGGGGTAGTTGGAAGGTGGTATCAAGATATATTTCTGTAATACCCCAAGTTGAGGGTTGATTTTGTTTAGTTTCCAATAAGAAAATATACTTGAAAATGTTGATCACTGGTTTTCTTTGTTTTCCTGAATTTTCTTTGCCTTGCACAGGCCCATACAAGTCTATCATGACTTGAGGCTTTGAATACTTGATTGCATATGTGTTTACTCTCTTTGCATCTATTCTGAAGGTTTAAATCCACCGTTGGTGCGTGTGGGATCATCAAACTTGGTTACTGCTCTATTTTCTATGTTAAGGGTTTTGAGGGAAACACCATGACACATTAGCCAATCCACCTACTGTTCTGACCCTGTTGCTTAGTGGATTGGCCTATATGATGATTATTTTGGTGTATGAATACTTTGGAGGCTGAGAGAATGAATAAAATCAGTGGGGTGTGAAGTTCTAATGTTGTTTAGGGGTGTTTCCACCATGAAAGTAAGGAACTCAAGTATTGAATCTGAGAAATACTAAAAGGAATGGGATTGTGAGTGTCTTTTAAGTTAGGCTAGAGGTATTGTGGGGTGTTTTGACCTTTGGAAGGATTGGGGGAGGTCTAGAGTTATGAGTTTCTTTAAAACCCTTGTTTTTGTGAAGGTTTAGGACGGTTTGTGAGTAGAGGAATAGAACAAGTTCTTGGGGCTCTTAAAATGGGAGAATCCTGAGTTTGGTGAGCATTCCTAAGACTATTTCAAGTTTCCTTGGTCTAGAGGTGAGTTTGTGAGGGGGTTCCTTTGGAAATTAGGCCTAATTGTGAAGCTTAGAGCGAGGGAGGTGTATTGAAAGTTCATGTTGGTGCAAAAGAGTTACTATAGGTTTTGGCATATGTTGTGTAACCCTGAAAAGGGTATCTTAATCCACCTTTAAATGGTCAGGTGTTTTGGAAAGGTTGGGAGAAATTAGGCTTGGACTGGGTTTTGAGTTTGGTGCAGGAGCACCTACACCACATCATCAATTTTTTTTTATTTGAATAAATCAATAGGGAAATTCTAGTGTCTTTAGGTTTATTTTATCTAATAAGCTTTGAGAGATCAATCATAATGCAAATAAAGGGTGTTTTGTGTCTTAGAAGTCAATTAGAAATCATATAAGTTGTAAAATGCTGACAAAGCAACTTTAACACAAACAAATGTAATTAAGGGACTAACTAATCCCAAGGTTGGTTATGGGAATTGGGGAGAAGATGGTTGTTGGAAAAGTCTTTAAAAATCCTTACCAAGGCTCAAATGAGAGAGTGGAAGAAGTTTTGTAACAATTTTACACAATAAACACCACAGTTTTGAGCAATTTTCTAGAAAAATACTATTTTCTTGATCTTTTTGAGTGTTGTACAGGCACATATAGGTTCTTCATGGTCTAATAATTTCAGAGGATGTGTCTATATGTTTTATAATTCATTTATTTTTTATTTGGTATCTTAACTCTTTGTTTGTAGAGAGAACTAACACAAACAGTGACTGTCCCAGTGTTGCTGAATCAAGGGTTTGAGGGGAAATTTGTTATGTAAAAATCAATCCACCTGTTGTTTGCTACTGTATCTCAGTGGATTGATTGAAAAAATGTTATAATAAGTGTGTCAACTCATTCTGTAATAAGGATTCAAAATTATGTGGTGTTTTTGTGACTATTCTAAGACTGAACAAGGGTTTTCCAACATGGAAGTGAGGAAACAAAGAGAGGTTTTTAAGAATTAATGTCTGTAAGGGTTACGTGAGGGTCTGATGAATTTGTGCAGAATTATTTTGAGGTGTTTGGGGCTTTGGAAGTGTTGAGAGAGGTCTGGAGTTGTATGTTTCTTTAAAACCCTTGATTTTGTGAAGGTTTAGGAGGGTTTCTTGGGTTTTGTGAGTTAGAGGCTCTGTAGACACAAAATAATGATAAAATTTGAGGTTTGGCACCATGAACTAAGACTGTCCAAGGTGTTTGGATAGATACCTAAAGTTGGAAGGGTGGTCCCTTTGTAAAAAAAGGGCTAATTGTGAAGCCAAAATTGAAGTAGGTGTGTTGAAACTCTATGTCAGTCCAAAAGAGAGACCACTGATTCTTTGGTATGTTGTGTAGCCTTGAAAATGGTATCTCAATCCATCTTGTAAGTGTCTAGTGTTTTGGAAAGGTTGGGAGAAATCTGGCTAAAACTGAGTTTTGAGTACTACAAGAATAACTAGTCACAAATGTGAGTTTTGGAAACCTTGATGAATCTGACTTAGGGATTGTTCTCAATTGATTCAATTGTCATTGTATGAATGTTGATGGTCTTTGTAGGGCCTTGGTGGAGTCTTGTTGTTAATTTGCAAGGTTGAGGAGTTGAGACCCTTGAGGGTGGGTTGATGCCTATTAGGCTGAATAATTATGAAGAAGAGTTCTTGATTGAGAATTGACATTTCCATTGTTGTGAGTCTTCTCCACCTTGGCTCTACATCAGAGTGCTACAAGGGTGGATTGTTGGGTAAGGTTTCGAATGAAGAGTTGGTTTGATGGGGCTTTGAGGTTGTGTAGATTGCTCAAAATAGGTTGTATTAATCTTGTTAGGATCCCCTTGAAGGCAGGTTATCAGACTGATTGGGTTTGAGCCTCCTTGCCTCTGCATTGGTGAGGCACAAGTAATTGAAGAATTCCAAAGGATACAAACCACCACGAATGGAGCTTATTTATACAATACGCTTTAGATGGGGCTTATTGAGCATTCGGCAATAATTAATTAAGCATTAGATTTAAACAAAATCCATGCCTACAACATTCAAGCATACAACTTACACAATACACATGATAACATCATTCAAGAATGGCAGTAGAAAAATAAGTTTCTTTAATCAAAAATCCGAAAGGCTATACAATGATATATTGATAAAAGTATATAAATATATCAAAAAAAATCATATAGGCTTAGTACAAAGGAGCCATTTGGACATAAAATATCACGTATATATATCAATAGTACAAAACATATGTTCCAAAATGCCACATAGGCATACAACGAACAACACTAATACATGGTCATTTCCCTCTAGGGGAAGGAAATAGATCTTGTGCTGCCTTCAAATTTTGGCTAGATGAAGTGACTGTTGCTTGTCTTGTCTTTTGAACACGCCCGATACTCCTCCTCTCTTCACTCTGGACCTTCAATTGATACAATTAAAAATAAAGATGTTAAAACATAGAAATTGAATTATGGAATGGCATATAACCAAATATAATCACTTACCGCATACATATAGTCATCATGCACATTTAAAGCATCACCATGTCCACGATCTGGAGTGAAAGCCACCTATAGCAACCATGAAGATAGAAATTAAACTACATAAAATTATCATGAAAATTTTCTATAATAGACCATAAAAGAGAAAATATAATGTCAAATCGACTAATCTATTCCATACCTCTCTCAATGGATCAGAACTGGCTATTGCTGTAGCAACTCCATGGTCCGTCGTGCCACCAACATCACCAGGGCTATCTCTTGTCAACAACTGCAAATGAAACAATATCTCAGGTATCATGTTGATATAGGAGAACATAATGTGACACGATCAAGGAATACTTGAATGCAATGCTTGTGTTTCTCATCAATTTTTTAGATTTGTATATATGCAAAATTATGAAAACTAGCTAACATAGATTTACAACCCTATTAATGAATAAAGGCTACCTGAGTGTATGTTGTTTGAGGATATGAATTGCGAGGTGTGGAGGAAGAAGGTGCACTGGGAAACTGTTTGAAATCCGAAGGATGTTATGAGACAAACATTCAAATATAACATTCAACTATTCAAATGCAATAATAATATCTTTAATACTAGTTGCATACTTGTGGAATCATCATCAAGAATGTATAAGGGTCTGTAGGAATAGAGCATCCCTCATGAACAGTGCGACCCTGAAATTTCATCATATCAAAATTCTAGTAATTTATTATTCTTAAATTTCAAAATATATTTTAATAAACAACATTAAAATAACTTGCTAAATTTTACCTGAGTGTCAATGCCAAATATATCATTCAAAATATCATCTGTGAAATCCATCGCCTCTGCAACTGACGTAGGCTGTGTAGCTGCATCATGAGCACCCCAATAATCATACGTGCAAACAACACCACAAGTGCCACAATGGTGGGGTGGAGCTCAGGGCCTACACGTCTCCTCCACACCAAGCTCTACTAGAGGACTCACACACTGTAAAATGGTTTGGGTGAGTGAGCCAATCGACTTCATCGTGTCCACCTCTACACTGTCCTTAACAATAGAAGGAACAACGACATGCTCCGCCATGGGTCTGCCCAAGGCTCTCAGTGCCAACTGTGGATTACGTCGTGCAACAGGTCTATCGTGTGTGGAGCCCCCATCTCTACCCTAAAAGTCGAAGATGTCAAAATAGTTTGGCATTTTATTGAGGACAAACTTGCAATAGAGTTTCCTCAAAAATTATTGTGGCACCTCATGGTTATTGCATGGAGGTTGGTCAAATACCATCCACCACTGCTCCCAAAATTTGTTTCTAATTAAATCATGGTGGCACCAATGGATGGGGAACCTCCTACATGCATGGTACAAAGTTTCATTGGTTTCTGGGTCTTTAAATAGGGCACACAACTCGGCTTTGCTAATTTTTAGTTTTTTGACATCTGCATATGACAAACCATTAGCATGAAATTGCCTCATCTCATCTCTCTTAGTTAACAAAAAATTCATTTGCTCACTCATTTCTCCTACATGAGTTAAAATTAACTTCAATGATTCAACAATCCTTTTCCTATAAGGGTGGGTTTCAAAATGCTCAATTAATCTTGCAATTAATTGTTGAATGCCTCTTTTATTGTTTTTAATTTGATTTTGAATATTTTCTTGTGTTCCTTGAGGATGCCTATGAATTGATGGAGGGGTTTTGGGTTGTTCTTGTATAGGAGGCTCTTGATGAGGGGGTGATTGTGAATTCTAAATGTTTTGAGGTGGAGATTCATTCCAAATCAAATTTGAAATAAATAGAATAAAAATACACACCTCTTTGCAATCTTCGACCTCTCCAACGTGTTGGTGACATCCTCATGGAAAATGGCAGGCTAAGGATGCAAAGAATGGAGGAGATTTGGTGAGAGCAAGTTGCAGACCTGAAATCTTCCTTCTCAAGCCACGGGTTGAAGACAAAATGAGGGTTCCAAACCCGACTTTTGCATTTTATGTCTAGAAAGACATTTGGCATGCGCCAAATGGCTTTTTAGTCATTTGGCGTGCGCCAAATGGCTTTTTAGTCATTTGGCGTGCGCCAAATGGCTTTTTAGTCATTTGGCGTGCGCCAAAGGCCTTATTTCGGGGTTTTTTGATCATTTTTTCAATTTGGCACCTAAATTATGTAACAGATTGGTGCACTTACCCATCTCTGTTAACGCTAGTCTATCAACAACTGGATTAATGACTTCCAGTACATCAAAGGGTCCCACCAATCTCAAAGCCAACTTTGATGATTTCCCAAATTACGTAAGATTTACATAACAATCATCCTATACAATAATCTTGTCCTTTCTAGACTTTGCTTCAAGTGTCCTTACTATCACATAGGGAAATTTCATACGCTTCACACATACTCTCCCAAGAGCTTTATTCCACAATTACATCCTATATATAATAATAACTATAGTTAGTGATCATAATTCATTGGTCCATGAATTTATCCTTAGTATAACCCAAATGGAAGAGGAATGTCAATGTATTGTACACTACATCGTGGGTCCAATCCTTTCCTTGAATTTACACTGTTAGACAACTCATAACCTGAGTCCATCCACCACTTACACATTCATTATCCTTACCATAAAGTACTTTACCTTAATTACTTGTCTATCTCAAGCATAACCTTGCTCCTAGACACTTATCAGTTTTAATACTGCTCCACACTTAAGCTTCATTATCAATTAAGTTTAATCGATCACTTCTATCTATTATTTCCTTTTTAAAATTTTATCAATTCTATGATTATATCCAAGCCTTTTCAGCTTTAATAGAGTTTCGTTTCTTTTCATCTAATAGTCCAAATGTCAATTTTAGAGTTTACAATTCATTCAAGATTTAGTCCACCATTTACTTATTTGACTAGAATAATATAAAGCACATTTATTCAAATGAATGTCTCATGGTATGATTTTGGTTTTTTCACAACCCTATCATCATTTTCTAAACTGAAATAACCTTTCAGGTTTACTAAGCAACTACTTCCCACAATATATTAATTAGGACCATAATCCTATAAGTCAAGTTTCCAAAAATTGTATGTTTCCTAATGAGTCTATCCACTAGAACATTATGTTAATTCTACTAACATCGACAGATCAATTTGTCTTGTGTTCTACTATTTTCCTTCAATATCTCAAGAGAGTTACATTTCCTACCAATGATGTGTTCTGGTCTTCTTTTCCTAGCATACGAGATATTACCTTGCTACATTCTTTGCAACTTCTTATTCTATCTTCTTTCGGATGATAGTGGATCCTTATCCAACAATTCCCTTTGTCAATCTGATGTTCTAACTTTCACATTATTTTCCTCGTTCTGTTCTCGGATCTTCCAAATTTTGGACACATAGGTTCTTTTATATCTAACAATAGTCTTTCCTTTCACTAAGTGATAACCTATTTTGATCTTTCGCCACTATTATTCTTCCTATAAATGGTTATGGGTTTTACAGAGGTAATTCCCATTTATCTCAAGACATCCATGCCTTGGATTTTTCTTTTGTCCTTGGATTATTTTAAAAAATGCACTTCATCCTTTAACTCAATCTAATTTCCTGATTTAATTTGGTACTACTTTTTGAGTATTAATCCTCGTTCAATCACGTTGATCTTCAGATAATAACCAATTTAATTGCATACCTAATCATCAAGCATAAGCAGTCAACTCTATGAACTTTTTAATAATAAGAGAGTGTTAACTTCCATATTTCATTTTGAGCACAAGTAACAATTCTGATGTTCTTCTCCGTAAGATTTTCAGCATTTCTTGCTAAGTGAAAATTCTATGATGTTCTGTCATGACAATAGATGCTTCCTTTTGAAAGTGTTTCTCTTTTAATGTAAGAGCTACTTAAAATAAAGTCTTGTCAATAATATGACTTCCTTTAACTTACTAGGCATCCCTCCTATGCTTCTATCCTTGTAAGGTTTCATTATTTCCAATGATACTCAATCGCATGACAAATCTTAAACCCAATATTCCCTTCCAATTCTTAGGATGGAATCCTTAATTGTTAACTAGTCCAATTGTTTATAGATTTCTCCACTTTATATGGCTATATTCAAGACCCAATGTACAACTCATTCAAGTTTAATTCCTAATTATAGGTATTTAAGGAATAATCCAATACGTAATCCAACTTAATAGGTTTTAGTCTCATCACTAGATATTTCTCTTTATTGAATGAACTTCTTGTCCCACATAGGTTATCTTTAACCCAAGGTTCTATTAAAAATTAAGGTAGTGATTAAGTGATTTAATCATTCTCAAAAAGAGATTTTGGTGTGGTTCACCTAACATCGCATCTTACTTTATTTTACACTTCATCTCAATGGCTTAAATAGGCAACCTTTTTCTCATCCATAGGTTTCTTAGCATTGTGAGCTTCAAAGTCAAGTTGTTTCACGACATGGATACATTTCATATCAAAATAACATCATTATTTTAATTCTCTATATAAAGTATATAGAAGTATAGAGACACTTTCTTCGAATCACGAGTCTCTTAGATCTTTTCTTGTCAATCCCATAAACAATGATCTTCCTTATCATGATCAATTTATTTTCCAATCCTTTTCTAAGGTATTTATAATAATATGCTTTGACCTTTAGATCAATAATCATAAGGTATAAAAATCATAGTTCTTAACCTTTCCATTTGTCATATTTCCCTGGTGGTCATAAAATGTATGACTTAGTTGTCCTTATGACTTGCAAAGAAGTCATAACCTAGTTTCGTTGGGTGGGGTACTTAGCTTGAGTCAATCCGCTCTCTTCCTTTCCCCCCCTTTAGTGTTTCCACAACTTTCATTCTTCTTACATTGAACTTTTTAGTAATCTACTTGCTTCCTTGGAAAAGGTCTTTCATTCCTTATTGTTGACCTTTCATTGCCATCTTCTTTCTAATATCTTTTTTTTTTGAAGGAATATCCATACTTACTAACCTCTTTTGTTGATGTACTTCTTAACTCACAGTGTTGCTTTCCTTGCAACTTCTAGGGTCCTGACATATAAAGCCATGTGGTATTCCTATTCCTTTTTGGAGCCATTATTCATAAGTTGTTTGATTCCAAAAACTTCAATAACCTAAATGATTTCGGTTGGAGGAACCTTGCTCATATCATTGATTGTTTCTTTTGACCGCTCTGGTCTTTTCTCAATTCCTTGGTACTAACTCTTTTCTAACAAGGTATTTATCTTAACACAAAAGTTTAAGTCATGAGTTCCCCAACCCTTGAGGATACTTCCTTCGTTCGTATCCTACTTTTGAACAATCTAAAATTATGTTGACTTTGCATATGTAGATTCGTAATGTTTACACTAATCCAAGAGTTCCTGACTCTTTTACAATTGTAGGTTGCTACAATTCAATTTATCTCATTCCTACTCATTCTCTTTTTCTTAGAGCCATGTATGTACAGGTTATTCTTCCTAACCTTCCTACATACCCTAATTGCATAATCTTCCACAATCCTAGGTTTTATCATAAGTTGATGATTTAGGAATTCTGATTCTAGGGATGAATCTTTAACTAGCCCCAATTTACCCAAGTTACTAAGACTTACATCTTCCTTTTTCACTTCCTTAAGTTCTTTTCTCTTGCCATTCTAGCACAGGAACTTTTCAACCTTTATCTTCTTATAAGGTTTATGCATTACTACATAATGAGCTCATAGGTTGCAGTGCAGAACCTAGTTGCTCTGATACCAAATATAATGGTCAAAGTTCTTAAATTCAAAACTTCAACAATACTTTAAATAAAATCATTTATATTCAAAATAAAGTCATCATCTCATTCATTTAGACATCGAAGAAACTAGTCAATTGAGAAACAACGGCATAAGGTCGATAAGATAGATTCATAAACAATTCCAGTCTAAATACATACATGTGTCATATTACACCATTTCGATTATAAATACAATAGAAGATAATAATATCCGTTACAATTCGAGACTTAGGCATTCAGTCACCTTAAGCTCTTCATTACATATTTCAAGAATAAATAAAACATAAAAGAAGATGACATCCTTTGATCTTCAATCCAATAGCTAATCTTCAATAAAGAAGATGAGAACAAGGATCAGGCGCTTTTTCTGCCCAACCTCGAAGCTTACGCTTCCCCAGAATTCCTTAGTCATTCAAGAAATACCTGACCCTACACGAATCGCTTAGCAAAAAGCAGTCTACGAGCAAGATGTAATCTGGTGCGTTCCTAATATAACTAGTAATACCACAAGCATTTTCATTTTTCTAAATCATTTAAGAAACAAGCAAGTTCGATACTAGGATATGGTAGAGAGTTCAATAATTCCATCTATTTCAATGGTCCTTAAGTTACTTGGCCAAGTAAAATGTCATGCACGACAAATAAAATAGTTTTGGAAAAGCAAAACTACACTCTCTAATAACCCATATTCGACACCCATCCCGGAAGGTAACTTTCCCAAATTACGTAACATGCATAGTCATTTATCAAGCATGCATGGTTCCAAATAGTCAAATACAATCTTTCACAAACATTTAATCGAAAGTCATGATTCAATAAAAAATAGTTTAAAATATTGTTCTTTCATCATTTTTTACCATAGATATTAAATTCACATTTAAAAATCGAATAATTAATTAATCAAAAATAAGAAGGTGTATCTCCAGTATGCAAATTAAATACATAAAAAAAACAGTCATAAAAGAGAACACGTTCTTTTGTTCTTTTACTCATCTATTTAATACTGTTCAAGTTTGTTTTTACTTCTAAGTAAATCATATTTAAATTTAAATGGTTTACTTTCTGTTTTTCAAACTTTGAGAAAACAAATAATTACTTTTTCAAATAGATTTAAAATAACTCATTTTTGTTTCTATTTTGACTGTTTTGAGTTTCAATGGCTAAATTTACTGTTTAAAAACTTATGTTTCGAAATAATGTTAAAATTTTGGGAGATATTCTATCAAATTGTTTTTAGTTTGAATTTTCTTCAATTCCAATTTCACATAAGCTTTTTGTCAAAACAAAATAAATTTTTATGTTTAAGATCCTTTTTAAATCTAAATTTAAAAGATGTTTTCTATTTTGAATTTCTTGCTAAAGAAATCAACTGTTTTATTTCATGATTTCAATCAAATTCTTCCTAAAGAAAATCTTCTGTTTCCAAATTCAATACTATTTTGGAAATTGAATAAAAATAATCATAGTTTGATATTATAAGTTCAACATATTTTGAAATAATAGAAATAGTTTTTTTTTTTAAAACAACATACTAACATATCTATTTCATTTATCTTTCTCTATTCATGTTTTTGTTTTTATAAATTTCAAGATCCTACCTCTTTAAATTCTAGAAAAATTGATTGTTTTGTGCTTCCTCTGTAAATTTCTGTTTATTTATTCTTTGTTGCTTATGTTTGTTGAAGTCAAGCAGATTTCTGTTTTCTTGATCTGCTATCCTCCTAACTCCTTCTCCTCTCTCTCCCTTGCCTTCCACCTGTGCTGGCACACTCTTTTTTTTCCTGACCCAAGCCCTCTATTCCTCCTTCCTCTGTTTCCTAAGTCCCCTTGTTGCTTGGGCGCATGAGGAGAGTGTGATCTCCTTGAAAGGCCGTGCCTATTCTTTCTCCCTGTTGTAGCTATGTGGAGTCTTAGTGGCTGCGAAGCAGAATGGAGGGAGGTGGGAAGCTTGCTCTGGCCGCGTCCCCTCAAGCCTCCTTAACGGGTTGTGTAGGGAGTATAAGTTCTCTCCTCTCTACGCATGCTTCTTTGTTGTCTTGTAACTCCCTCCTTTGCCAATTGTGTGGGATGCCTGGCCGCGTGGAGTATGGAGTCAGATCAACACTCCTCTTCAGTCTCTTGTGTGTGGGGGTGTATGGAACTTAGTGGTTGTGCGTGCCTTCCTTGGCCGCCTCCCTGCCTTCTCAATACGTGGGTCTTAGTCCCTGTTCTCTCTCACTCTCCAGGCTGCGTCTGGGTTAAGTGAGATCCAAATAAATAGCCGCACAAAACATAAATTCTCCCTCAATAATACTCTATCATATTTTGTTTTTGCTCAAGAACACTAAAAACGGATTTTTCTGTCTTTCTTCCATTTCAAAATTCTCCAGGGAGATCTCTTCTTCCATGCATTGATTTTTAACAAGAAATGAGATCCCATATTTTAGATTGATCCCCAGATCAATTTTTGAACTCCAAGTTTCCAATTTTTGATTGCTTCTCCAATTAATTGAAGATATTTCTTCAATTTGTTTAACTGAAATTTCTTTTGAATGCAAAGTTCAATTTGCACGTGAATTGTTTTCAAAATTGTTTTCAATAACTCTATTTAAGATATTTGTTCAATTTCCAATTTTAAATCTTTTCCTCTTTCATATTTTCAATTAAAAACAATTAAATTTATAAAACACTTTATTCATTTAAATTTTATTAAATTCTGAAATAAAAGCCAATTCCATTTAAATTTCGAAATACATGCATCTTATTTTCAAACAATGATAATATATATAAACAAGGAATCCAATCATCTAATTTAAATCAATTTCCTCAAATTTAACCAAATCGTCATTTTAAATCAACAAATTTTGAGAAATTAAATTAAAACTAGATTTAAAACTTGCAAACACAATAACACAAAATACATTAAAATATTATCTAAGTGAGTGTGTGTGATTCCATCATACTCATAAACGTCTAACGGCTAAAATAACTCTACCTCATCGTTGTTCTCGCCTTCAATCACGTTCACTTGTTCCTACGTTCACTTGCACTTGATTTTCATCAGTAATGACAAACCCCAAATTAAATAAAAATACATTTTGAATCATTTGTAATTGTATTTCAATTTCAATTTCACTTCAATTTGAATTCAATTTAACTTTGAATTCACATTAGGTCTTGGGCCCTTTTTAAGCTAAATAAACCTAACTTTTCCTTGATTTGATGTTGTAAAGTGTATTCATTTACACCTTCACATTAAATTTAGGTCCCTTGGACCTACCATTGCCTTAATCTAGTGTTGTATTGTGTTGTACACATTCACATTGGATTTAGGGCCCTTTTAATCTAAATTGACCTAATCTTGCCTTAATTTAATGTTGTAAAGTGTATTTATTTACACTTTGGGCCCTCTTGCATTTATGACCTTTATATCATCATTAATAGGCCCCTAAGACCCTATATTATGTATCCCAAGGCTTATTTGAACCAGAATCCCAACATAGACATCAAATAAACTTAATTTATCATCTCCCTGATACTTTCTCTCTCAAAAAACGTCTTGTGGGATCTTTTTGTGTTAGCCTTATTCCCTCAGTTTTGAGTATAGCAGCATGGTTGTTAGTTATGTCTGGACGTCCGTAAAGGCGATGTCCTAGTAGAGTGACGGTGTCTTCTTGAGTCGTGGATACACTCTGGGTGGTGTGGTTTGTGTGCTCATTCCGCACCACATGAGGGTTGTTATCATTCCAGTTGGACGTTGTTTCCTCCTTCCTCGTTTTGTGGCTAGTATCTAGTCACACAGTTGTTGTATAGTGGGATTTAAAGATTGTGAACTTTCTTTCGGTTATTGATAATTCTTTTTAGTTGATTGTGAGAGTCGACACTTTGTTTATACTTGATTGTGAAGGTTTAGCCACAACTTGTAATCTTATTTCTTATAACCCTAGTGTTTATGAATTTGATTTAATGTTGAAATTACGCGTATTTATTTCTTTATTGTTGAAATGGAACCTTTAATTTGATCTTCTTTATGAATTTGGTGGCTAAGCTAGTTATCTTTGTTGTTTTCAATGTCGGCTATGTGTTGTATTGTGATTCCTCTCCAAGGTTGTTTGAGGCAAACTTGGTGAGTGTGTACGAGGAAGTAGATGCAGGAAACATTGAGAGTGGGGGTATGTGAGGCTGGACACAGCTAGAACCCACTACTCACCTTTGTGTGATGACTATCTCTTGGAGGCTGATCACCTTACACAACAAGAGACATGTCATTGTGGTCTTATTTGGATGGTCTCATTTTATGTATGACCTAGCTTTATCAAGCGATTGGTTTGATGTTAGATTTAGTTGAATTGGTTTATGTTCTTGATTCATGGATTCTTCTATTAGGGATTGGTATGTTGCTTTCTGGTGTCCAGGTGGACCCTTGTGTAGTCTTGTGATGGTTGTTGGTGTTGTGTATTGGTACATATATGTATTATGTATGCTAATCCATAGTTATGTGTTTTTGGAGAATTGGTTGGTGGTTGTTTCACCCTGATGCCTTGGTTGGATTTATAGTGTTCTTGGCTGAGTTGTTTACAACACGAGTTGTTGTTGTTTTTTGTGTTGAGGTATGGAGTGGTTCAATTTGGAACCCTTGGTTACGTGTGATTGTATGGAGTTTTCTCTTGGATTTTTTGCAGGCTTCCAGGAGTAAGCCTAATCTTTGGGGGGGAGAATGTAATACCCCTCTGTTTTGCTTCTTGTTCAAGTTGCTTTATGTTCTGTTTGGTTGCAGTTACTTTGATACTGGATACATTTTGTTATGATGTTTGATCGCTACTATTGAGCGACAACTATTATTGTGGGATGTAGTTATCTGATTATTGTTTCACATGCATTATAGATTAATGTTGTTGTAGAGTTTAACATAAGATGTTATTATGAGATTCCTAGATTATAATGGAAGTGTCAGTTTCAATGAGTGTATTGGTGAAGAGGACGGTTTCGCATCACTCGTTTGCGAGCGCCCTACGAATCCGTAATTTCTTCTTCACGGTGTGTATTATATGCTGGATATATTGTATGATGTTGTTTATTTGGTTGCAGGATTGCAGGTACATGACATTGACTCCACCTGGCTTCACAAGTTTGAGCGTGTCGATCCAACGGTTAAGTTGAACGGGAGATAGTAGTTAGGTAACATGTGTCAAGTCTATACCCTAGCCATAGTGTGTCGTCAGTTGTGTGTGTCGAGTCTTTGTTTGTCTTGCTTTGATGTTATTTAATCTTGAAGAATTCTTGATTTGGAAATAGATACTTAGAATAATTGCATTTAAATCATGTTGATGATTATTTAATTTAAATAATGCAATGTGGATAAAAGTTTATACTTAAATTAATTAATTATATTTAGTTTATTTAATTAATTAAATTTAATCCAAAGGGGTTGAGTTTAGTTATTAAATAATTAAATTAATTAATTAAACGTATGCAAGAGAATGAAAGGAAATAAAAGAATTAGAATTAATTTTGGAATTTAATTCCAACGTGTGGGAATTAAATTAGAAATTGTAATTAAATGTTTATTTGGGAAATTGGTTGCAACTTTGGAAATTAATTTATTATTTGAAATTGCATTTTAAATTGAAAGTGGGTTTTTGAAAAGTGAAATTGAAATTAGGAATTGAAAGTAAAATTGAAATTGAAATTGAAATTGAAATATCTAATTTGCATATAATGTGAATTAGGGTTGTAAATATTGAAATTGAAATATCTAATTTGCATGTAATGTGAATTAGGGTTGTATTAGGTATTTTTGATTTATAAAGAATACATGTTATAATTTTAGAGCAAGAAAGTTTTTAGAAAAATACATTTTTACAGCAGCAAAGAAATTTTGGAAAATTTGCACAAGGGTTTGAAGAAAGCTTGATTATAGAATTGATTGAAGGAAAGATTGTTTGTATTTGTTGGATTTTGGATTGGATGCATTGGAGGATTGAAGAAAATTCAAGAAATCTTTGGAGGAGGCTTGCATCAAAAATCCATCTCTTCTTGTAGCTTCTTGTACTAGGTTTTCCTCTTTGTGTTTTATTGTTCTTAATTGTTTTTCTTTAAAATAGTAATGATTAAAGATTTGTTTGTTAAATCTATTTGAGAAAATAAATTTGATATTAGAAGAAAGGAATTAAATAAATTTACAGCCTTTGCTTGTGAAAATTCTTGAGTGAAAATTGTGAAAACCTTAGTTGAATTTAAATTATTTAGAGAAATTGATTTTATTGTTATTGAAATTAAACATAGAGATTGAACAATGCATTTAGAATGTTTTTAGAAAATGAAACTTTCTGTTTATTATCAAAAAACGGATTTTAAAATCTGTAGTATAGTTATATTTTCATGATAAAATGATCTGATTGCGTTGCCTATAACTTTACTTTCACAAACTAGGTTTTCAAGAAATTTAAAGGGTTTTTGCATTTTGAAAATTTCTTATTCCTGTCCAAAAATCGTAAATACCGAGATCGTAGTTTTTGAGTTATGCTTGAAACATGAGACTGCTGTTAAATTATTTTCCCATGGTTGTTCTGAAAATAAAATAATAATAAATTGATATTTATAAATATTAATATTTTAGGTATTGTTATTATAATATTAAAATATTAATAATATTTTATATTATAATTTATAATACTAAAGTATTATATTTATTTATATTATTTTAAATAAAATTTGTATATTTGATTAGTGGAATTAATATTATAAACGTATGGGGAAATTATTGTTTATTTTAAAATGGCATGTTAAAGTTTAATTGGAGTTAAATATTTGATTTAGATAATGCATAATTTTGGAATTTAAATTCATGTGTGAAAGGTCCAATTATTAATTTGATTTAATTGGAAAAATATATATTTATATTTTGGAAAATTAGTGATAAGGGATATTTTATTTTGAATTAAACAATTTAATATTCTGTAAAGAATAGAAGGAATGTTAATGATTAAATATATTTAAATATATTAATTTATATTTAGTATATATATATTGAAGGTATATATCCATTTGAGAGAATAAATAATATTTTATATTATTTTATTCTGTTGTTTGTAAATTGGGTATTATTAGTGTTCTAAAAGAGATAATTAGTATGTGTAGAAAATGTATAGAGAAATATATTTTTTAATAGAAATAATTACTTGATTTAAAAAGGAAATGGTTATTTTGTTAATATGATTGAAGAAAATATACTGAAATGTATATATATATATATATATATATCCATGAGTATTTTCAACTAGTATTTACCTTGTTTTATTTTAAGTGCGTGTAATTTAGCTTTACATGAAGAGTTTAAAAGATAAGTTTTGAATGTATGGTCAAAATTGATAAGGAAAAAGATATTTAAATATATTGAAGTATTATAGAAATATTTATATTTAAATGTTTGTTTTAATTAATGAGATTTAATTAGAAACAATATGAATGCGTGGCCAAATAAACAAACCAAAAGATATTTTTATACATTGATGAAATTGCATGTTTTTAAATGGATAGTTGAAGAAATATAGACTCTAGATAGAAAATTGAAAAGATTGTTTGCAATAGTGCTAGGTTGTATTAAAAGTAAATTTAGGAACTAACTATATTGAAAAAGATAAATAGTTATTATGTTTTATTTAGTTTCATAGAATAATCTAGTCATTGTGAATGGAATATTAAAGAATATATGTAATTAAATTTATTAATATATATATTTGGTGTCTATATAATATGGAGCATATATATATATTAAGTGTAAAATTCATTATCGTATTTTATTTTAATGAGATGCATGCAATAAATTATTGAATAGAGATTTAAAAATGGATTGATTAGTGTATATGAAAAATGGATAGAGAAACAATATGTTATTATATTAAAGTGATTGAATGTTTTAAATAGAAAATTGAATGAGAAGTAAGAGTTGGTTAGGAAATGGAAATAGTTTACTTGCATGGATTTGTGTCGATTTAAAAGTAAATTAAAAAGTTGTTTTATTGATGAAGCAATCAATTATATTATTTATTAATTTCTATTTAGATTAATTGAATCATTGTGATTGGATTATGAAAGAGATATGGATTTAGTATATCCAAAAGTAGTATCTTCCTTATGATTATCTTAAAAGAATTAATTATCTATATTCTGTAAAAAGAAGTAAGTTGAATTGTTTTAGATTTCCAATAATGAAAAGGGAAATAGAGGTTATGATTATTTTAGATGATCTAGTTATCGTGTCTTTGATTTGTCAACACTACCTATTGAATGAGTATGGATTTAGGAAATCCAAATATTAGATTTGATTGATGACTTAAATGCTTTTGTTGCTATGTCGTCAAGTTGCATTGTTGGTTTTGGGATTTAGTGTTAGTCCTAAATTATAAGTCTTCCAGAAGAACTAAGAGGATAAGGGTTGTTGAATCTTTAAGCCATCCAGTTGTTTCTCTTGGGTAGTGCATGGCGTCTTTTTAGTTTTACCCGATTTTCATGAATGGGGATGTTTGCATCTCCTTGGTTTAGGAGCGGATTATGGGATCCGTGTCTCCTTGTATGAAGTGACCTTGTTATGTGGTTTTATCTTGTTGCCTCCTGTGAAAGGAGTGGTCTATGTGTTGTTTCCTCCAAGATGTTTGGAGTGAGATCTTTTGTACCTCCTGTGAAAGGAGTGGACTATGTGTTGTTTCCTCCAAGATGTTTGGAGTGAGATCTTTTGTACCTCCTGGAAAAGGAGTGGACTATGTGTTATTTCCTCCAAGATGTTGGAGTGAGTATTTATTATTTGTATCCTCCTTGTGTTAGAGTGGTTATGATGCCTAGTTTGTATACACTTGTGTTTCCCTTGGTGATTGGTTGTGAGTGTGTTGTCGATTAGAAGAGTGGCTTCTGTTAAGCGCTAGAGCCCAAAGAGGTAAACTAGATAACCTTCAGGAGTGATTTAAATAAGTGATAATTAAAATAATGTACTTAGAAGATTAGGACTAACTTCTCATTAATCAAGATAATTTTACCTCACTCATAGACATAAGGGCTTGTTTAGACTTGGGATGAGTGGGAAGGCTTGGAATGGCAAGATCAACTATCTAGTTCTTGCGAGAGGTAGTTGATTCTGCATGAGTGAGTATGAGTGCTGGGATTCGATTGAGGCCACCAGGATTACTTATGCCGGAGCCTATGAAGAATGCCCAGAGGAGATCTCATGACAAACCTTGCGATGACACTCTATCTATGACAACTGTTGTTAATTATTTTGTGTATGGTTATTTGAACATACTTGATCTATTTTATGTCTGGAAGCAATGTGACCTATGTCAGTGATGTTGGAGTTGTACTTGTATTGTACTTGTATTATACTTGATTTGTACTTATGTTGTACTTGAGTTGTACTTGATTCATACTTGTATGGTGAATGAGTTGTACTTGATTCGTACTTGTATGGTGAATGAGTTGTACTTGTTAATTCATTTGGTTGGTTATAACAGTATGAGTCAGTATGAGTCTGCCTTTGGTTAGTGGTTGTAGATCTTAGTCCATGTTACCTTGTTACTATCTCCTAGCATGGGGGGTGGGCCTTCGGGTACCACATTGGTAGGGTGGAACATGCACCAAAACTGTTGGGTCCCCATCGATCTTCAGTACTTGGTGGCGAGACATCCAGATGGACAGCTCACGGTTCTTGTTGTATTATCTTGCATTGTAATATTTTAACTTGTATAAGTTATTTTATCCCTCTTATGTTTATGAGGTGGAATTCTGTAATTGTTATCTTATGTACTATTGCCTCATTCTGGGAATGAGTGATGTAACTATTGGATTAAGTTAATATTTATGAGATTGTATCTTGGTTGATTATCTTATTATGTTATGTGGTATTCTTATGATGTATGATGTTTATATCATAAGGTTTATAATGCTATGGTTATATGTAAGATGTATGTGTGGGTTTAAGTAATCCTAACCTTGTAGCCTTAGAGGTTGTTGTTAACTAGTAAGTGAATGTGTATGTTAAATGCACTTTATAAAAATAAAAAAAAATTGGTTCGCTTATGATGATAATTGCAACTTCCTTTTAAGGTTACTTGGCGGGGCATTACATGCCACCCTGGACGTATGGGTCCCACCTGGGTGGGACCCATACACCAAAGGTGGCATATGAGTCCCATTTGGGGCCTTTTTGGGGTTTTGAGTGGGAAATCATGGTTTTAAATTCAAATTTATCAAATGTCAACCTTTGGGATCTAATGAACAAGATATTAGATGGATTTCCTATATAAACAAGGTCTCAAATTATAATTTCATATAAGCCTACATGATATCAAGTCAAGCACTCAAGAGTTAAGCAAATTCCAAGACTTCATAAGAACATTAAGAGAGCTTACAAGAGCACTTCTAAGGAATTCAAGAGCAGAATTCTTCATCAATTGTTGCAATAATTCAAGATCCATTATCATGTCAAGGTCATAAAGAATCAAGCATGTTGTTGAGCTAGTGTTGTGATGTTGCATTTAAGATCCAAGGTTAAACATTGTTCTACACTTATTCCAAGATCTAGATCTACATCCTTATGGTCATTTCATGTTATATCATTGACTTAAAAGACATCATTCAAGGTATTATTATTCATATTTCATGTTCCATGTTTCATGCTTCATGTCTTTGTTTCATTATCTCATCATTTGGTTTAATTACCTCAAAGGGGTTTGACAAAGGCAAACCCCTATCCACTAACAATCAACAAGTTTTCCTTCTCTTTACATGTGTAATTATAGATCTAGGTGTCTTGGAGCATGAAGGATCTTTGAAGACTAGGTTACAAGCTTGAAGGAAGTTGTTGGAGTTGTCTCCTCACTTGCAAGATCAAAGAAAAACTTCTACATGTCCAAAATCAAGGTTTCAGATCCGGAAAGAAAGTGTGGCAAAAAGAGAAGATATTGGAGAACATGATCAAACCTTAACCTTCTGAAAAAGTATACTTGGACTGATACGTCACCTTGGGCATATGAGTCCCAGTAAAGCCAATTTTTTCAAGGTTTTTGGAGATTCAGAATCAACACTATCAGATTCCAGTTTTGGCACATAAAACCCAGTCTTGGTCTAAATCACCCAGACTGGCGTATGAGTCCCAGTCAACATCAAAATCAGTGTTTTTAGCATTTTAGTTCCTCATTCAAGCCTCTATAGGTTTCTAGGTGCACACTTATGATTTTACACTTTTTTGCCTTGATTTACTTGCATTTCTAGGTCATTTAATTAAGCTTTTCATATCACTAGGTTTTGTCATTATATCTTGCATTTCATTAGTTTTTCCAAGCCCTAGCTTGGTGGTGAGCCCCTATTTACTCATTAATCAGACCCTAGGATACCTTATTGCAAGATTTCTTTCCCCCTTTATATCTTTGGATTGAGATAGATCTAAGGTTTCCTTGAGTGTAACAAGTGTGAAATAGGAAGCCCACCCTTGTGCTCCATTCCTCAAAGGTGGGGCATACTATTTCTGTTGCTACTAATAGTATTGCTCCTTGACCCATGCTTAGCTCTATAACTGGAAGAGACATTCCTAGTTAGGAATAAGTAGATCACAATCAATTGATTTAAAAACCTATACATTGAGATATATGTATTTAAGGTTAATTTTCACCACAAAAGAAATCACTTAGTACCAACATGGGGTGATCTCAACTCAACATATAACCACTACCAATCAATCCAATTCATTTATTTCCTTTAGCTTACTATTCAGGCACACATTATGTATTGAAGACAAGTTATCAAGTTTTTGTTCATAAGAATTTAATACCCATTCGGCCTCATCCGAAGTCTACTGAAGGGAGAAGATCATACCAATTGGGAACAACCCCAAAATCTTAAAAATTTCCATGGCCTTATGGAAATGTATAAGGATTCTCTTTTATAAAATTCTTGAGTCAAGACGAAGATTTTAAGAGGAAGGTAGAGGTTTCATGCTTAAACCAAATGAATTTGGGTGTAGAATGCAATGACAACTTCCATGTGCTTCAAAGAAGAAATTAGGGATTTGGCACAAAAAATGGTGTTTTGTTTAGTAGGAAATAATTATTTGTTAAGGATAACATAAAAATGGACATTTATATAGAAAATTTTAGATGGGATATGACACTCTATTTTAATAACACTAGTGCATGTAGGTCTTCTTTTCAATCATTTTAACACTACACATGATTTATCAAATAATAAAATATAAATAATAGTTAATTGAATCTTTATAAGTTATTTAAGAACAAAAATGGTGGTCTTGTCATCCTTGTTGGTTATATTAATTGTAGCATTATTCCTCTATCAATTTATATTTTTATGAAAAATAGGATTTTTGTGATGGAAATTAAATCTATTATTTCTACTATACTAATATGAAATTCCAATTTGCTACCTATTATATGCTCTTGCTATGTATCTTCATATATTTGTAACATACACAATCTAGAAACTGTCATCATATACAATATGGAAAAAAATGCATAATAGCTTTGATATGACATATTGATACAAGACAATGCACATTCTACTTCATGCACAACTTTAAATATATTATTTTTGTCTCTTTTTTCAACTTCATAGTTAAAAATCACCTTACATTTTTATTTTTGTTCTTTTTAAGCTAGTAAAACTATGTATACAATTGTTCTATTTGTACTAAGAAACACTCTTAAAGTAGAACATCAAATTAATTGCAGTCACCACAACATCAATGAGAACTGGACACAATGTCTCTTGTATACTTTAGATTTAAAGGTAAATCTTAGAAGTTTTTAATTACTGGCACGAAGAGTGTAGATTATAATAAAATAAGTAGTTAAAAAGATTGCAAAGAATTAAAGTTTTGAGAACCATTATACAAATATATAAATAATATTACACTTGAGATAATAAGATGTATAACAAGCTGATTGAAATAATTAAAATGACACTTAACAAAGAATTGATGCTTTGAAAAATATAATACGATTGAACTTCTAAATCACTATTAAAATTGTTTAATAAAATGATAGTTAAAAAATGTTCTCATTGTAATAATCTCTCACAATTATTTTCTGAAAACATTTCAACTCATAATATCTCTGACCAAAATAATTTTCATTTTTCATTGGCAGTTAATTGTGGGCCACAAGAAAATTTTAGTAACCTTAATAGTCAATAAAAGTATTCTACTCTAGGATAGTCTAGAACCTTTTTTTTCCTAAAGTGGATATTAGAATTGGAGACCGGGTTTATTCTAGGGAAAGTTGTGCCATTGTTTGGGCTTCTCGCTTAACCATACCAAAGTTATACCTCCTGATAACTTTAATAAGGCACCACAAAATTAAAATGACATTTTCGATATTCATGAGACAAGAAAAACTTTGTATGCTTGGAGCTCATGAACAAACACTAGATGGAACCATACGCATGCAAGTTGTGTTATGCAAGGTGGCCATATATGCAAAATGCAAAATGTAAAATGTAAAAGAATGTTCAAAGGAGTCTTGCTTAGTTTATGCGAGGTCTTTAACTTAGGGAACATTGTGTCTTATGTCTCCAAGAGAGAACTGATCAAAGAATAGAAAATTCACAACTTAGGGGTGAACTGCCAAAAATGAAGAAGGGAAAGAGGATTCCCCAATGAGCTCCTAGGGTTTTTCACCTAGAAGCTAGCTTTGGAAGAATGGGCCTCTTTCACATTTTTCCATCTTAGGGTTCATTCAAAGAGGGAGTTGGGGGCTTGATGTGATGTGTGTGGAGTGCCCTCAATGAAATGAACTGAAAATGAATGCTAACTATGAATGTAAAAACCTATGAAATACAACTATTCTGGAAAACACATTGAGATATGCAAGTATATACAAAATAACCTAAGAATTATGTACAAACTATTACATAAATGGATGAGATTGAAGAAGTGTGCACCTGAAATCTTGTAGGGGTTGGAAATTTTGTCGTATTTGATGTCAAAGCTGAAAGGGACACTTGTGTCAAGCTGGGTGACCTAGTCCTTTTTCTAAGGAAATTCTAGAAATTGTTATGAAGCCCATTTCAGCTAAAAGGGTATCCAGATCTACCAAAATTTCTAAAAAATAGCTTCAGTGGGACTAGGTTGCCAAAAGTGGTGACTTAGTCCACTTCTGAAATTCTATGAACTAGAAGATGGGATCTGAGGCCTTTGGTTTGTATTTCTTGCTCCTTTAGGTATCTGGTCTTGAAAGTGAAGTTTCTGGTCTGTGGAAGTATTCCAAGCTTCAACTAGGGTTTCTTCAACCTTAGAGAGCTTGGTCAACTTGTTGAATGATCTTCAAGCTTCCAATGCACCTAAATCTACAAACACACACAAAGAGAAAGAAGAAATGTTTATGTTAGGATATGTGGGCTTGCCTTGGTCAAGCCCCTTTGTAGATAATTAAACCAAATGATTCAACAAAGTCAGAAAGCATGGAATGTGAAGTAATTTACTTAGTTACCTTATCATGATGGTTGATCTTGAGTTGCAGCAATGGAGGATTCAACCCTTGAGTGCTTTAGCAATGATGTATTGTTGACCTAGAATCTGAAACCCTAGCTTGCTTGAGAAGAAGGAGAGATGAGGGGTGAGAAGAGTGTGTTTGAGAAGAATGAGGGTACCTAATGAGAAATTAGGGTTTTGAAGCTTATTTATACAAGTTATGCCCTAATTTTCCCGAAATAACGCCATACTGACATACCTTAGGGCTTTAGAGACCAAAATCCGAAGAGAAATTAACTTAAAATTGAAATTTATGCCACATGGGACTAGGTCACCCAAGGTGGCGACCTAGTCCACCTAGGAAAATTACATTATTTTTCAGTAATTAAAATATTATTATTAGTGCTTGTCGAGATTGTCTCATGAAAACTCACTAAGATAAGATTTGTATGAGGATTAAGGGGTCATTATAGCATAACAAGGGGTTGATGATGACAAGCCTAGGAGAGTGTGAAATTTTTTTACAACACCTTACAACACTTCGTCACAAGGCTTGGAAAGATGTAAAAAGAAGTTAAAAATGGTCCAAAGTCCATAGGAAAAGGTCCAAATGAGTGAAAAGTGTCAAATTTCTCACTTTTTGGCGACACATTTAGCCCCCACTTTAGTGAGAGTATGAACTTTCTTCAAACTCACACTAAAGTAGCCCAATGGAGATGGTGAAGAATGACAAAGAAGGATAACGAGAAAGATGAAGGAGGTGGTCAAGCCCCCAAGGATTCGAGATTCTAAGTCAACTCAACATCAATGCAAAAGACATTCAAGGGTGAATGCATTACAACAAGACAAGATACATGATCATGCAATGACAAGGATTAGTGCGAAGAGAATGGAAAGGGTGAAAAATATGTGCTCACTCTGGGGCCACAGAACATCGATCGTCCGTAGGGTGAGTTGTCCCAAAAGGTGAGAAACATACACACGGTCGGTATGTACTCACAAAGGTGGCTATGGGGAAAGTCATGCCACTTTTTGGGCTTCCCGCTTAATCCATACCAAATTTATACCTCATGATAACTTTGATAAGGCACCACAAAAGAAGGTAATGTTTTGAAATAATTTTGTTTCAAAGGGATTTTTCTTTTGTTCATGCGATGTCTCATCTTAAGGAAGATTATGCGTAATGTTGCCAAGAGAGGCAAACTGCAAATGTAATCATCTTGTATGCAAGAGAGGCAAGGGCTCATCTTGTATGCAAAAGAGGAAAAATGCAGATGTCTCATCCTAAACAACATTGTAACATTTTTAAGAGAAGGAATCACAAAAAAAAAAAAGATCGCACGGTGAAATGTGAGTGCTGATGTATGCCCCCACTTTAAAGGAATTGTGAAACACCGTATTGTGAGCAATTTCTTTAAAGTAGAAGAAGAGGAGGGGTGTATGTCACATGCGAGTCAACTTTAAGACATGTCGTTCACATCCAAAGCTTTCTCTTATATGTTCATGAAAGGTGAACGAGTAGTCAAAAGAGACAATGACAAGTGACATACAAGAGAAAAAGGCTAACTAACCCGTTGCCCCCACTTAGTGCAGGACAAGAGTGAGCTGAAGGGATTGAGGGAATGCAAGGGTAGAGTGAAAATTTGTATCAATTAGAGGAGTGAGGTGCCCCCACATAAGGAAGAACACCACAATCCTAAAGATGTTGGATTTTACAACTCAAGGCCTTAGACTCATTAGTGTGATGACCGTGAAATCGGTGGTAAGCACAAAAGGATTTTTTGTTGAAACATTTCCTTCGAGTTCTAGGAGGAAGGGAGATCAAGTGATCTTGGAGGAGGCTCAACAAGATACCCTATTGATCGAGGATAGAAGGGGATCCGTTGATTTACGACAAGGAAGGGTCTTGCTTAGTATGGGATGTCATACCTACACAAGGCTCTATAGATTTTGAGATTTTGTAGACTCCTTTGGAGGAGTGTGTAAAATCTGAATCAAGAGGAGGTTGCGAGATGACATTGGCATTAAGCGAAGAGTCCTTTGTTGGTTGCAAATGAGCACTTTCTAAGGTTGGGATAGAAGGGTGATTTGGGATAGGGTTGGTGTGAGAGGAAGGTTTGATGATGTCGATGAAAGGACAAAATCCAAGACCATGGTTGGATGTTTGCGCATGAGGCTCGATAGGGATGCGAATGCCTTGTTCGTTAGCACCACAATTTTGTCCACTATAGCCAAGTTGTTTCATAATCTCATAACCTTTTCCATAGAGCTTTTCAGTTTCTTTGGATCGGGTGAGGGGTCATTGTTTGCATTAGTGGCTAAAGGGTTTGTGGTGGATACTATCGAAGGATCGACCGAGTCTTGTGTTAACAAGACTACGTTTCCCATTTTAGAGTTGTTATGCATGGTCTTGGAGTCTCCCATTAAGGGAGGGGTGAAGTCTAAGGAATCCCAACCATCATCAAAGGACTTTGGTTGCACATGTTGGGTTGGTGTAGAAGTGGTGAAGGGTTTGGATTTGTTTTGCTCAAGATGTAAGACACTGTAAGGATCAGGATCAACGTCAAGTGTGTACACTTTGTTGTTGTAGATGTACTTCATCTTTCGATGAAGAGTGGAAGGCACACCATTCATTGAATGAATCCATGGTCTTCCCAAAATGAGGTTAGATGAAACATCATTTGGCATAACATGGATCGATGTGTTTAATGTGGCCACTCCAACTGTGAGAGGCAAAGTGATCACACCAAGCAGATTTTTTCCTTTACAGTCAAATCCAATGAGGGATAAGGAGGAAGGTTGGATAGTTGATCTATCGATATGGAGCCTATCCAAGAGATTGACACTACACACATTGACAACGAAGGAATTATCAACAAGGGTTCGCTTGATCCCTATGTGTTGGTATTGAGATATGATCATGAAGGCTTCAGTTTTGTTTTGTACTTCCAAAGGAGGGAGCTCACTTTGGTGGAAAACAATGTCAGCATTTAAGCCATGAATCATAGCTGCTATGTCATTTGTTTGTGCATTAGAGGGGACAAGAATTTGTTGTAAGGCATCCTACATCATATTGTGATAGTGAGGGGAGGCTTGAATGAGATCCCATAAATATATTTTAGTGGGAGTATTCCTTAGTTGGTCAACAAGGTCATACTCCCGAAGGAAGGAATTGAAGTGAGGGGCAGCAGGAAGAATGGGAGGGGAGGTAGGTAAGGATGTCGCTAGTGTAATGTGTATGAGTAATGATATTATGACTTAGTTGCTACAACACATGAGGGGTAGGTGGGGAGAGAGTGAATTTAGGTTGAGAAGGTGGAGAAAGGATGAGTTGAGGTTGGATAATATTAACATCCCCTAGGGAAGGAGAGTCTAATATAGGCTCTACATCTTCTTGTAAGGGCATAATATTATTAAGGAAATGATCAATGGTGGGATTATGAGGAGAGGAAGGATTAGGATGGGATTCTATTTGATTATCAAAGGTATCATTTTCTTGTTCCACACAACCTATAATAGTAGGAGAGCTTGGAAAAGGTTCATCACATGCTTCACTACAAGTAGGGGAGGCATCAAGAGAAGGACCACTATGATTTTCAAATAGGGAGGGAGGGTCGAGAGTCCTATGATTCCTAGGAGAAGGATCTTCTAACACCAACATGTCCTCTTTGCTTCGTGGAGAGATATTAGAAGAAGGGAAAGGTTGATTATCATAGTTAGGGAGAATAGGTAAGGTAATGTTTAGAAATGTGTTTATAATTTCATGTTCTTGTGTTAAACTATCTTCCCAAAGGGGATGAGGAGAAGAACAAGCAAAACCATCATGATGCTGAATGATTGTACCTTCTTTTAACAAGATACCTTCGTCACTAGAAGGAGAGGTATCAAGATGAACAATTATGATCATCATGATTATCTATGTTTGTATTTACTTCTAACACATCATCCACACAAAGAGGAGAGATAGTAGGTTGGGTATGTTCAAGACAATTATAAACATTTTCGTTTGCTAGACTCTCATAACTAGGGAATGCATTGAATGAATGATTAACATGTTTATTTATTAATTTATTCATTGCAAATTAGAAAGAATTGAAACAAACATGTTTGAAGAATGTACGATGCAATGTAAAGACTAAAAATGAAATACAATTTTCAGATTACAAAGAAGGCAATTTGTTGATTACACTATCAATGATCTGAAGATGAAATTTTGTAAATGTAAAATTGAAAATGTACAATGCATGAAATAAGCTAAAGTAAGTTAATTCTAGTAAAATACATGTAACATAAATACAACCTATTGATACAGGTAGGTAATGGCACAAAACAAAAGCAAGAAAATAGGGTTTTTAGCTCTGTAAAGGGCAGTTTTGGGGGCCTAAAGGGACTAGGTCGCCCAGAGTGGCAACTTAGTCCTCCTGGTGATTTTATTGAGATTTTTCAGGTTGTTTGGACTAATTCAGGTGGTTTATGTATAGGGAATGCAAACCTAACATGAAAATGCAGAATTTACAGAAATATTTAATGATTTAAAATGCAAAAAATGCAACCTAAATGCACTTTTCACTAATGCAATTTTTTGAAACCCTAAGATGCAACTTCACTAATGCAAAATGTAATGCAAGCTAATCCTAGGAGGTAAAATCAGAAGTAAGAAAGTGTTCTAAAGTCGGGTTCACCAAAATGAACCACCAAAAATGAAGAAGGGAAAGAGGATTCCCCAATGACCTCCTAGGGTTTTTCACCTAAAAGCTAGCTTTGGAAGAATGGCTCTCTTTCACACTTTTCCATCTTAGAGTTCATTCAAAGAGGGAATTAGGGGCTTGATGTGATGTGTGTGGAGTTCCCTAAATGTAATGAATTGAAAATAAATGCTAACTATGAATGTAAAAACCTATGAAATACAACTATGCTGGAAAACACATTGAGATATGCAAGTATATAGAAAATAACCTAAGAAATATGAATAAACTGTTACAGAAATGGATGAGATTGAAGAGGTGTGCACTTGGAATCTTGTAGGGGATGGAAATGTTGTTGTATTTGATGTCGAAGTCGAAAGGGACACTTGTGTCAAGCTGGGTGACCTAGTCCTTTTCCAGGGAAATTTTGGAAAATTATTTTGAAGCCCATTTAAGCCAAAAGGGTATCCAGATCTACCAAAATATCTGAAAAAATAGCTTTAGTGGGACTAGGTCGCCCAAAGTGGCAACCTAGTCCTCTTTTGAATTTTTGTAAACCAGAAGATGGGATCTGAGGCCTTTGGTTTGTGTTTCCTGCTCCTTCAGGTATCTGGTCCCGAAAGTGAAGTTTATGGTCTGTGGAAGTCTTCCAAGCTTCAACTAGGGTTTCTTCAACCTTAGATATCTTGGTGAGCTTGTTGAATGATCTTCAAGCTTCCAATGCACCTAAATCTACAAACATGGACAAAGAGAAAGAAGAAATGTTGATGTTAGGATATGGGGTCTTGCCTTGGTCAAGCCCCTTTGTAGATAATTAAACCGAATGATGAAATAAAGTAAGAAAGCATGGAATGTGATGTAATATACTTAGTTACCTTTCCATGATGGTTGATCTTGAGTTGCAACAATGGAGGATTCAACCCTTGAGTGCTTCAGTAATGATGTCTTGTTGACCTAGAATCTGAAACCCTAGCTTGCTTGAGAAGAAGGAGAGATGAGAGGTGAGAAGAGTGTGTTTGAGAAGAATGAGAGTACCTAATGAGAAATTAGGTTTTTGAAGCTTATTTATACAAGTTATGCCCTAATTTTCCCAAAATAACACCATACTGACCGACCTTAGGGTTTTAGAGACTAAAATTCAGAGAGAAATTAACTTAAAATTGAAATTTATGCCACATGGGACTAGGTCACCCAAGGTGGCAACCTAGTCCACCTGGGAAAATTACATTATTTTTTGGTAATTAAAATATTATTATTAGTGCTTGTCGGGATTGTCTCATGAAAACTCACTAAGATAAGATTTGTATGAGGATTAAGGGGTCATTATAGCATAACAAGGGGTTGATTTGGTGATGACAAGCCTAGGAGAGTGTGAAATGTTTTTACAACACCTTACAACACTTCGTCACAAGGCTTGGAAAGATGTAAAAAGAGGCTGGAAAATGGTCCAAAGTCCATCGGAAAAGGTCCAATGAGGGAAAAGTGTCAAAGTCCTCACTTTTTGGTGACACAAGGGGATGCAATGTGTTGTATCAGGCCACTAAGAGGAATGTAATATGCTAAGATAGATCACACTTATGAAGGATATTACACCTAATGTCATCCACAAAGCAACAAACACATTGTATGAAATAATAAGGTTGCACTAAGAACCAAGAAAAAGGAAAAAAATGAAAAAAGAATAATACCAATGTATGCCCCCACTTTAAAGGAATTGTGAAACACCGTACTATGAGCAATTACTTTAAAGTAGAAAATGATAAATGAAAAAAGAAAGGAAATACATGAGAGCCAACTTGGAAAGCCCCTATATGCCAAGTCATGTGTTTCCACGTAAGGCTACACCATGTAAAGGAAAATAAGAAAGCAAATGGAAGAGGTTGCCCCCAAAAGGAAAACACCAAACACATAAGGGATCTATGGATTTGGGTTCAGTATGTTCATTGTTGCAATGTGTGTTTAGAGAGCTTGAAACTATCATCATCCCCCAAATACATAGAACTGGAAGAATGACACAAAGAGAGTGAAAATAAATAAAAAGAGAGTTTTTTGGGGTCAACATGGAAGAGACATAGTGTGTCTAGACGCTTTGCATCGTCCCCAAAAGGACAACAAAAGAAAAAGAAAAAGAGCCTTTTGGGTCAACATGAAAGGGACATTTCAGTCTCAATGCCTTGCATCATCCCCAAAAGGAAGACAAAACAAAAGGAAAAAGGAAAATAAAAAGAGCCTTTTGGGTCAACATGAAAGGGACATTGTGGTCTCAATGCCTTGCATCATCCCCAAAAGGAGAACACAAGAAAAATGTAAAAAGAAAAGAAAAAGTAGGCTTTTTGGGTCAACATGAAAGGGACATTTCGGTCTTAATGCCTTGCATCATCCCCAAAAGGAAGGAAAAAAGAAAAAGCGAAAAGCGAAAGAAATGCACGACATATATAGAAGAATAAAGGTACACATAGAATAATGTCACAAAGAGAGAGAACATCAAACATAACAGTACGGGGTAACCTATCATGCACATAAACAAAAGAAAAAAAAGGAAAAGGCAAAAGACTTAGTAAGGCAAATGCAAGTCAACCGTCAAGCAAGTCATTCGCCTCCCAATCTTAGTTGGTATAAGCAGGAGATGAATAACGCAGCTAAGGGACAAGGACAAATGCATTACTAGGATAGGGCTAGCAATTTATTGCCCCCACTGAGTGTAAGGAAAGAATGAGCTGAGTTAGGTGTTGGGAAGGATCATGTAATAGTGGGAAAAGAATTTTCTACAACTAGTACATGATAAGGTAGGTGATAGTAGTTTATGGGTTGAGGGGATAGAAATGATTGCCATCGAAGTGATACTTGCTCAGTATTTCTCTCAAGTGATGACACTCATTGCTTCTATGTCCAAGAACACAATTATATGCACAATGTGGAACATTAGCATCTTTAGGATATATCACCAACCTAGTCCTAGGTGGAAATGTGATGAGTTCTTTGTTTAGGAGTATTTACAATTTTCTCTCACATTCAGGTGGGGGACAAAGATGAAACTTGAGTTTCTATAATTTGTAAGGCCTCTTGCGTCTACTAGATTCTCCAACTTCGTGAGAGGAGATTAGGGCAAGAGGTTCTGATATGATCTTATTGTTGTCCTTGTTATCGTTATGAGATGGTGGTGGGGGACAAAGATGAAACTTGAGTTTCTATAATTTGTAAGGCCTCTTGCGTCTACTAGATTCTCCAACTTCGTGAGAGGAGATTAGGGCAAGAGGTTCTGATATGATCTTATTGTTGTCCTTGTTATCGTTATGAGATGGTGAGTGTTTTTTAGGAAGGACATTCAAATTAGTAGGGGAATCAAAGATCACGGTTTCATCATTACGAAGCCTTAGATATTCATGAGGAGGCATTTTGTTATGAGGGGGATCTTGATAGCCTATCCCCTTGGTATGTTCATCAGGTGATAGTTGTTCATAAAATTGATGTATTTCATGTTCAATTGTCATGTTACCTACTTGTTTGCTCAAAATGGTGAAACCTTTTCCATAGGTTTGTTCAAGGTTGATTGGAGTACTTGGCACTTGGTTATCATAAAATGGTTGAGTGGTTGCTTGTTTAGAAGAAGTAGGTCCACCTTGTGTAGGGAACTTAGGTTCTTTGTGTATTTCAGGATGTAGGTAACCAAATGTCTCAAGATGTGATATGGTAGGAAGCTCTTGTTGCTTCATGGATGGGTAAAAGGATGCATTAGCTTCAAGATTGTCAAGGAATCAATGAGGAACATATTCATGCTATCATCATCTTCTCTAATGACGTCTTGACATCGCGAGGAGGAGATGTAGTAGGAGTTGATTGAGCAAGAGTGGGTTCAAGGTCATTAGGATCAGTTCCAAAGGCACAACTTGACATGTCAACTAAGGATTTTAAGGACATCCAATTTTTTTTGAAAGACATAGCCATAATGAAAGCAAACTAAGTGCAAGAAATTGAATAAAGCAGCAAATCTAGAAACAAAAACATAAATGCAATAACAAAAAATAGAAATGCCGATAATATTCTGTAAATGATAGAAATTACAATGCAGAATTTGCAAGTGGACTAAGTCACCTAGTATGGTGAATTAGTCCCAACAATGAGTTTTTTAACAATTTTTAGAAGTTTTGAATGGTTTTTATGATTTTTAGGCTTTTCCAATGCAACAACAATATGAAAATGCAAAAAAATTGGCTTTTTTGATGAAAATGCAATGCAAGAATGCAAGCTATATGAGATTTTCAATAATTTGGGAAACCCTAGAATGCAAAAAAATGCAAAACCCTAATGCAAGGTTGATGCAAGCTTTTCCTAGGATGAAAATGCACTTGAAATCAAAATTAAAAAGTTTTCTAAGGATGGGTTCACCAAAATGAACCGTAGATTTTGGGGGGAAAAGGGTTCTCTAGCACTTCTAGGGTTTTTCACCTAAAAGGAGAGAGTTCTTTCACACCCAAAAATTGGAGGGGTTCATTCAATATTAGAGCTAATGTGTGTTTGTGTGATTTGGAATGTATCTAAATACAATAATCTGATAAATGAAACTAACTATTGAAATGCAAAAGTATTGAAAACACTATGTAAAATGACCTAAGAATGCATGCAAACTGTAACAGAAATGAAGAAGACTAGATAGGTGCACTTGGAAACTAAAGCTTGATGAAGAGGAGCTCTGGAATTTTCTAAATTCTACTGTTGAAGGCCACTAGAATAGTTTACACCAATCTGGGTGACTTAGTTCTGCCTCGGGGAGATTCTTTCGAAACATGTTTAGGGGAAATGGGTATCCAAATCTGCAAAAACCATAGGCCTAGCAGTGGGACTAATTTGCCAATGATGGTGACTTAGTCCACCTGTAGCTTTCGGGGATCTTGAAGCTGGAACTTGTAGCTTTCAACCTATACTTTTGCTCCTGATAGAAATCTAGATTTGAATTTGTAGACTTTGACATGTAGGTTGTCTCCAAGCTCTTTTTAGGGTTTTTTGACTTTGAATGATGATGGGATGTTGACACCTTTTAGCACCTTTCTCTTTGACAAATCTGCATACAAGACCTGCAAAGCACACATGCAAAGAGGGGAAAAAGGGTTAGGGTTAGAGAATAGGGGTTTGTCTTAGTCAAACCCCATTTTGGTAATCAAACCCTAGATAATGAAATGAAATGGAAAGGGAAAGATGATTAAACAACATGGAAGTGCAACAACTCACCAAACCCTTGATGTAGAAGTCTGAAGATATGCAAGTAATCAGTTCCAATGGATGAATGCTTGATGATGTCTAGAATGCTTGATTGCTTAAAGATTGCTTGATTTTTTGATTGAGAAGTAGGAGTAGATAATTGAAAATGAGGGGAAAACCCTTTATTTATACATGATTTTTCTTAATTTCCCGAAAATACCTCATCACAGGCCGACCTTAGGATTTAGAAGACAATATCTCACCAGAATATTGAAATAAATTTGATTTTTATGTCTAATGGGACTAAGTCGCCCAAGGTGGCGACTTGGTCCCACCAAGGCAAATTTGCTAATTGTCGGGAATTAAAGTGTGATTAATGTTGTTTAACGAGATTGTCCTCTGAAACACACAAGGCCATTTAAACATAAGAAATGGTCAAATTATTGATGACAAGCTTAGGAAAGTGTGAGAGTTTGTTACAACACATTGAAATAAGGTTTGGTAAGTGATAAAAGAGGTTGTTTAGGTGAATTGTAATGGAAAGGTCTTAGAAAAGTGTGAAAGTGGGTTACAACACTTCACAACACCTTTGCAAGACATTATTAAGTTTTCATTTATTTACAAGCGTTCAAGGCCTAATGTGAATGTGTCGACCACATTACAACATTAAATCTAGGCAAAATCAGGCCAAAATCCATAGGAAAGACCCAAATGAGTGAAAATGTCAAGGATACATTTTTCTACATTATAGGGGTATAGATGTTTGATGCCATAAGCTGAATTTATGCATAAATATGTCTATTATAAACTATTTACAGTTACCATAAAAAAATGAAGTGGGTCCAAAATAAGGGAAAGGGGATATGGATGTGTGATGTCATGAGGTGAATTTATGCACAATACGAATCAATTATAAACTATTTACATTTACCACAAGAAAATTGAAATGGGCCCAAAATAAGAAAAAAAGGACATAAATTAAAACTCATGCATAAATCAAATATCCAACAAAATTAAGACTCAATGTTAAATGTTCTAAAATATTTATATGTTCATAATTTTAAAATGAATTTGTATATTAGCAGCTTGTCCATTTAAGATAGCAGTTTGTCCATTTAGATTGAAAAATCAATTAAGTTTAATGAGAAATAGGCAATGGGTGTCTTTAATAGTACTTTGTCCTCTCCTCCGGATGTTTTTCTTGTTTCACACCGAAGCAACGGACATGGGCTTACCAATCGTTCCAAGTTTATGGATTCTTTGGAAAAAGTATATGGTAACTCTGTAAACAGGTGAAAAAGCAAGTGTAATTACTCCAAGTCCAATTGTAATTATTGCAATTCAACACGGATCTCTTTTTCATCTCTTTCCAGGAATGTAAAGATTGACCAGTAGAATCTGATTCGTTTTCATGTAGAGGAGATATTCAACAGATTCAGTCTTCTTCATTTCTGTATATATACGAGTGCCCAGATTGATCATTGTGACACAGAGATGATGAGTGTTGGATATATCTGGGAAAGTGGTTGGGCATAAAAGGAATGGGGCGCTGATGGGATAACTCAGTTCATGAGATTGAATTGTGAAGATCTCTGCTTAGTTTTCCCATCGCGTCTCATGCCATTTATGGTATATCGATAGGAATTTTCTTTACTGTTTTTGATTAAAAGGTAATAGGTTTTAATGGGTTCTTAAAATTCAGGACAACAAAATGATTTTTTCTGTCTGATTTTATTGATTATAATACATTTGATAATAAATCTCATCGAAGAATTATTTCTATATATGTTTTTCTGTCTGATTTTATTGATTGTAGTAAGTTTGATTGAACTGGCTTATGATTGTTCCACTTAGGACTCAGACTCCTGCTGTAATTTCTGCATATTTCTATTGGCATTTTTATTTTGTATTTGCTTTTGATTTACAGGTTAAAACCTGTGCGAAGAGGACTAACATGGTTGAAGTAAGTATGGTAATTTTTGCATCAGTTGAGGGCAGTCCCTGGCTTCTCCCATTGTAAAGGAAGATGATTCTATTGGACTTTTATGAGGTGCTTCTGAGTGATAGTGTGTAATGGTTGGATCAGCTGATTAGATGGTGGTGATTTGTCTTATGCAGTTATCAGAGAATCTGCCTTCTCTTAAGCTTTGGATCATTGGATTGTAATTTACTACTGATTTTCATATTTCATATTGAGATCTGCACAGGAAACCCTTGAAAGCTTCTTATGGGTTTTTTATAAATAAAATTATTAAAATGATATTTTAATGGGTCACAGTCAAGTGAGATGTCAATTGTTTTATGAGTTTATATATTATTTAAATTGTGTACATTAATTGACATGAGTGTTCTATAATGCATGAAATTGATGTATAATAGTTTTGATTTTAATTCTGTATGTATATATATTTCAATGAAGCAACACGTTTCTATTAAACTCAATCTTAACAATCTCCGTACAAACACTCACAGTTAATTTATGAAATTTTAATTCTGTCGTTGACATTCTAAAATCAGACAGACAAACAAGATATACAGATTTTATTATAAATTTAAAATAATTATAAAAAAAAATCTTTAGTTTGGATTTCATTCTCAATTCAAATCTTTAGTTTTTAATTTTGATTAGAACAATTTTAGAATTTTGTGATTTCTCATTCTTTTAAGAATTGAAGTATTCTAGTAAAGTGGCCTTCTACCTCACCTAGTATTCCCTTGATTTTATTAGCAAAAGTTCTACAATAGAATAAATCTTGGAAGCATTACTTCACCATGTAGCCTTTGCTTCCCCTTCACATCAAGACCATTCCTAAAGGGATATCTCATAAGGTGGAGTTAATGGCCTTACGGAAATGTTCAAGGATTCTCTTTTAGAAGATTCTTGAGTCAAGACCAAGATCTTAAGAGGAAGCTAGAGGTTTCATGCTTAAACCAAATGAATTTGGGTGTAAAATGCAATGACAATTTCCATATGCTTTAGATAGTAAATTAGGGATTTGACCCCCAAAAATAGTGTTTATGTTCAGTAGGAAATCATTATTTCTTAAAGAAAACATAAAATTGGGCATTTATAACAAATTCTAG
This sequence comes from Sequoiadendron giganteum, assembly GCA_007115665.2. Taxonomy (NCBI): domain Eukaryota; kingdom Viridiplantae; phylum Streptophyta; class Pinopsida; order Cupressales; family Cupressaceae; genus Sequoiadendron; species Sequoiadendron giganteum. The sequence continues at coordinate 559,715,020 of CM021103.1, forward strand.
ATGGGACATGACACTCGTATTTTACTAACACTAGTGCATGTAGGTCTTTTTCCCAATTATTTTAACATTACATATAATGTATCAAATAATAAAATACCAACAATAGTTGATTGAGTCTTTATAATATAGGAACAACAATGGTGGTCTTGTCATCCTTGTTGGTTATATTAATTGTAGCATTATTCCTCTATCAATTTATATTTTTATGAAAAATGGAATTTTTGTGATGGAAATTAAATCTATTATTTCTACTATACTAATATGAAATTCCAATTTGCTACCTATTATATGCTCTTGCTATGTATCTTCATATATTTGTAACATACACAATCTAGAAACTGTCATCATTTACAATATGGAAACAAATGTATAATAACTTTGATATGACATATTGATACAAGACAATGCACATTCTACTTCATGCACAACTTTAAATATATTATTTTTGTCTCTATTTTCAACTTCATAGTTAAAAATCACCTTACATTTTTCTTTTGTTCTTTTTAAGCTAGTAAAACTACCTATACAATTGTTCTATTTGTACTAAGAAACACTCTTAAATTAGAACAGCAAATTAATTGCAGTCACCACAACATCAACGAGAACTTGACACAATATGTCTTGTATACTTTAGTTTTAAAGGTAAATCTTAGAAGTTTTTAATTACTGGTATGAAGGGTGTAGATTATAATAAAATAAATAGTTAAAAAGGTTGCAAAGAATTAAAGTTTTGAGAACCATTATAGAAATATATAAATAATATTACACTTGAGATAATAAGATGTATAACAAGCTGATTAAAATAATTAAAATGACACTTAACAAAGAATTGATGTTTTGAAAAATATAATACGATTGAACTTCTAAATCACTATTAAAATTGTTTAATAAAATGATAGTTAAAAAATGTTCTCATTGTAATAATCTCTGACAATTATTTTCTGAAAACATTTCAACTCATAATATCTCTGACCAAAATAATTTTCATTTTTCATTGGCAGTTAATTGTGGGCCACAAGAAAATTTTAGTAACCTTAATAGTCAATAAAAGTATTCTACTCTAGGATAGTCTAGAACCTTTTATTTCCTAAAGTGGATATTAGAATTGGAGACCAGGTTTATTCTAGAGAATTGGAATTCAAACTTCCCTAGTACTTTATTTTTTTCCTAAAGCTGCACAAATTTCCTGTCATTGTACGTGATGTTTGATTTTCTTAGGTTAAGGGAAGCTTTCATGGAGTCAAGACTCCAGCAACTCCACTGATTGAATAGTCTGAAATGATTCATGCTCAACTTTGTGGAAAATTTTGTCATGATTTTGATCATCTTTTGTGGACTATAAGTTTGAGTAAAGATGGTTAATGAAAGAGTTCAAGGAGTTGGTATGAAGCAGTTAATGTAGTATTTTGAAATATAATCATTACAAGAATATTTAAGTTTATATATTTATATTTTTTTTGTATGTATATATATTTTTTATAAAAAAATAAAATATATAATTTTTAAAATAATTTTTAATCGGTCTTTTAGGTGATAAAATCAAGAGAGTTGTATTTTTCTAGTTCAAACAAGATTATGTTTTTACAGAAAATAGTCATAAAGGTTTTCTCTAAGGCTCTAGTGGAAGAGATATTTCAAAGCATAAACAAAAGAACCCAAGGGTCTAGCTTGAACAATTCCAGACTCAACCTAGCTCAATCTCACACCCTTCACTTTTGTATGAAATTGAGAGATAGATTTGGGATGACATTTCTTCCTTCTTTGTAAGACTATCCACGGAAAATTATCTTCCAAGTTCTCATTCCTAGGAGAAGTAGGTGGGAATCCCCCATAGAAGGCCCAACCAAGGATATTGTGAAACATGTCAAGTCGAAGTAGCTAAACATTGAGCATTTGCTACAAGGGAAGGCCAGAGTTGAATTGAAGCTAAAGGAGGTTAAGCAATCGAAGTAGAAGATGGTGTGGCTCACCAATAAGAGCCAAAGAAGTAGCAAGATTAGGGACAACCATTAGAAAAAGATCATCGAGCATAGTTGATTTGAAGTAGACTCATTGAGCTCCACCACTAGAGAATGAGAAACATCCAAAGAATTTAAACAATCAAGTACATCAATTGTCAAGTGTTTGAATAGGACAAATCGCATCACCATAAAATACCTAAAGCTACAAAAATCTAACTTAACTAGAATGAATCTAGCTAGAATATATGTTTCACCAAAATTATCGTTCACTTGAAATACTCAAATTCATTTGTGTTGGGGCGGGGGGCCTAGCTCGATTTGCTAAAGCATCCAGTTACAAGCAAGAGGTCACGAGGTCTAGTCTCCCCCCAAACCTATGGTACAAGAGGGCGTTTACCAGGTGCACTGCAGTCTAAAAAAAATAAAAAATCATTTGTGTTGATATATTGACTAAAAATAAATCACAACTTTGATCTTTCACCCATTAAGACAATATTTTTATTTATAATTTGTAATCATAAATAATTTTAACTCATTCATTGTTTATCTTGATGATATTTTATGTAAAGTTTTTATTTGCAAATAGAACCTCAATAAAAACCTAACTAAATTATCTAAAAATATCTATTATACCCAAAAAACTTAATCATAAATAAACATAAATGCACAACAAAATTGAATATTCATACATTCTATTAATTTGCTTCCCATATCAATCTCTATCTATCTATCTATATATCCCATTATAGACCCATCATTCATTATATATAATTATTATCTACATATATCAAAAATGATAAAATATATCTAAAATTAGTATAATTATTAAATACTCATTCATTCATATATATAATCATTATCTTCATATATCAGAAATGATAAAATTAGTAGTATTAACTTGTACATAAACAAACCAAAATCATTTACATTGAAAACCACCCCGCTTAAACAATAAAAAGAAAAAAGCAAAGATTTCGCCACTAAATTGTGGATTATTTTTAATATGAGTGTAAAATCATGAGTATGACATATCACTGTACATTTAATGGCTATGATGAAGTCTGCTGGAGTTTGTAAGAGGTGCAAAGTATTGTAGTCAAATGTACAACTATCGTGGACGTCTAGGTCCAAAATATTTGGACCAGTTTGGTCGGAAATATGTTTTTTTTATGGATATTTGGACTAGTTCAATACCTAATATCTTTTCTTTAAAGAAAAAGATGAGTTAGAAAACATTGTACTACAGATTTTGATAGTTGGAATTAATATTGTACCATGAAAGTAAGATTATTTCTTTTCTTATTTTAAAGAAATGTCTCTCGAGATGTATTACCCAGAGATAAATTAGGTAGCTCCATGTAGTTTATGCTTGATTTTTTGCTAATATTTAAATGAATATGTGATCTTTCACTAATTTTCAAACTGGAAATATTCTGAAAAACAAATAAATGAGCATGCTTCTCCTATTTTTTTGAAACTAATCAAAAATCATTTTTTTGGATGTGCATGGAATAAAGTCTACAATGTGAAAATGTAATTTGTTTCAAATTTTGATGAACATTATAAAAATAAAACAAAAAATATTGTACAATGGTTCTCAACAAAAAAAGAAGACGCTAACAAAATAAATTAAATATCAAAATCTTAATATATTTAAAATGCAAAAAAAAATGGTTAGAAAGGTAAGAGAGAGCTTCACAGTATTGTCGTATTTTCTTAACTCAACACTGAAAACTGTGCAAACTTGATGGAAAGCACACTCAATATTTAGTGACTTTTTATAAATTATAAAAAATACGTATGCTTGATAGTATTGTCATATTTTCTTTGCTAAACATTGAAAGATGTGCAAACTTGATGGAGAGCACGCTCAATATTTAGTGAATTTTTATAAATTACCAAAAACACATAAGCTTGATAGTATGTCGTATTTTCTTAGCTCAACATTGAAAGATGTGCAAACCTAATGGAGGGAACACTCAATATTTAGTGACATTTTTTTATAAATTACACAAAACACATCTTTAAGCATTGACATGTAAGTCCAACCGTTTGGGTTGGATGCCTAAGACAACCCTAAGGATTGGTAATACCCAAAGTAGATACAAATGCGAGCATATTATAATGTCCCCACATTATAATGTGTTAGCCTTATATAGTACACTCATGATTGTGTGAAGCAAAAATAGAACCAAGAGGGATAGATAGATAAAATATTTAGGAAGGAAGAATAATATATTTAGAGCTATAAAGAAATGGAGAGAGGGAGAGATAAAATTAGACTCTTCCCCCTATCTCCCTCTCTATTACTTGTCTCTATCACCTCCTCACTCTCTTTTCCCTTCTATCTCTATATCCCTATATCTCCCTCTCCCTCTCTATCTATATCTCATTATCCATATCTCTCTACCTCTATCTCCCTATCCCTCTATATCTCTTTAATATATTTCCATCTATATATATCTCCCCCTCTCTCCTCATAACTCTATCTCACCTTCTATATATCTCTCCATAACCCTATATATTTTTATCTATTCATCTTTGTCTCTCTATATTTACCTCTCCCTTTATCGCTCTCTCTGTATATATATATATATGTATACCTCTCTATCTATCTCTTGTATCTTTATCTCTACATATTTCTCCTTCTATCTCTCCCTCTCTTTATCTCTATCTCCTTATCTCTATGTCCATCTACCCCTATATATCTACCTCTCTCTCTATCGTGTTATCTCTATATATCTCCCTTCCACCTCTCCCTCTCTCTTATTCACTCCATATCTCCCTCCATTTGTCCCGCTCTCTCTCCCTCCTTTCCCCTCTCTCTCTATGTCTTTCTATCCATATATTTCCTATCTCTCTATATGTATACATTCATATCTATATCTCTACATCCCCCTCTATCTATATCTCTCTCTCTCCCTCACCCCTCTCCCTCTCCCTTCTCCCTCTCTATATAATGAGCTCTCTAGATCCATATATTTTTATACCTCTATTTTGTATATCTCTATTTATCCCCTTATTCGTCTCTCTCTCTCTCCATCTCTATTTTTATATGTATAATTCTCTATATATCACCTTTCTCCCTATCCCTCTTTATATCTCCTCCTCTCATCTCTCCTCTATATATTGATCTCTCTCTCCCCCTATCTAGACCTATCTCTCTACTTATTTACCACTCTCACTCCCCCTTCTTCTCACTTTCTCTTTGCATATTTTACTATCTATCATTTCTTCTCTCTCCCTCTCTCCCTCTCTCCCTCTTTATTTTTCTATCTCTATGAACCACAAATTTTACGGGAAAGGAGATTCCCTTACACTTCTAGGGTTTTCACCTAAAAGGAGAGAGACCTTTATACTCTAAAACTTGGAGCTCATTCAAACTAATTGTTAAATGTGATTGAAATATATCTAAATAATATGCCCTAGATGTAATAAACTAGAAATGTACATGAACTATTGATGCAAAACTAATGGAATATACATTGTTTGAAAACACAAGATGATATACAAAAGGATGGATAAAAGATAGTACAAGGAAAATAGAAGGGAAAAATGAAAGACTGCACCTAGAATCAAACAAGAGTTGCAGTGAAGATTGCAAAAACCTCTGAAATTCTAGAAATTCTATTTTTTTGGCCAACTCAAACACTTACGCCAAGCTAGGCAACTTAGTCCCAGTTCTGGCAAATTGCTTCAGGGCCCATTTTAGCAAAATGGGTGTCTAGATCTCCAAAAATCCTTGATAGAAACATGTAGTGGGACTAATTCGCCAATGTTGGCGACTTAATCCACTCTAGCTTTTTTGAGAATCCGAAAGTGGAAACGAAAGCCTACAGTTGGTAATTTAATCTTCTATTGAAATCTGGGTCCAAATCCGCAAAATCACCTACAAAACATAATATAGTTTGGTTTCTAATGTGGGGTTTTCCTTGGTCAAACCCCTAGTTTGTATTTAAAATTTGAAAAAGATAAGAAATCTGTATAAAAACCTAGCCCTAAGTGTGTCTAAGACTAGGAAATTTGAAGTATGATGCAACCCTATTCTAGCTTGTGAGAATAAGATGCATAAATGACACTAGAACAATGCAAGACTCATTCTAAGAGACCCTAAATCACATTAGAAATGAACCTTAATGACATGAAAACCTTCCTTAGGCTGAAGATAGAGAGAAAATGGAAGATGGAACCACTTTGAAAACAAGTCTTTAAGTTGATTTGATGGCTAGTTGCACCTCCTCAACCTAGATTTCTCCAAGATTCTCCATAGACATCCATGATCAACCCTTTGCAATGTGAGATCTTGGATAGAAAGTGAGCTTGAAGACTTGCAAAAACCCTAGATTGCTGCCCTAAGCTTCAACTTTGTTGTAGAAAGAGTAATGAATCTTCTTGTGGAAGATGTTCTATAATTGATTCTTGAATAGTCTTGTGAAAAATGGCTAAAGGTTGTGAAAAATGACCTAAAAACATGTATTTATAAGCAACAATACCTAATTGTCAATTATTTTAACCTAAGAGGCCAACACCCATCAATTTTTTTATCAAGTTGGAGATTTTCCTGCTCAAAAATGCAAATAACCCTAAAAGGGACTAAGTCACCACCTTGGGCGACTTAGTCCCACCAGGGGTTTTTGAGGTGGGATTTATAAATTTTTGAGTGATGTAGATGTTGTTTGTCGGGACTCAAGTATGATTTCTTAGGTGAAATAGGCCTCAATGTCAAAGATAACGAGTCTTAGGGGCCTATAAATGTTGTTTTAGGGGGTGGTTGATGTAAGGGTGTCTAAAGTAGGACCAAATTAGGCACAAAATTGTCCTTTTCTACAAAGGTATACAATTTTTGACGACACATTTAGCCACCACTTTAGCGCCCATATGACTTTAAGTGCATATGCAAGCTAAAGGACTCTAGACAATACACTTTAATTTTATAAAAGGATACTTGTTCAAAGGATGAGAGAATGAAGCCCCCAACGTAGTTATCTGCAAAACCACAATGTTAGGAACCACATCCTACAACACAAAATCGTTAGTTGTCCAAAAATCCTCTTAGCTAACTTCTAGAAATCAAATTTGAGGGTAGATGTATGCCCCCCCTTGATTTCGCTTACTTTATAGAGGTGGAATCAAGGTAGAAATCTAGCCACATCAAATGAGGACAAGCATATCAGAGGGCATTCCCAAGTACCATGCCACATAACTATAGACAATTGATGATGTAAGGTGTTGAAGCACGATTTTGACGTAACAAATGACATCAAAAATGGAGTTCACTAGCACTTGTTATGTTGTTTGGGAATGAAAAACACTCTAATATGTCTAGGATAGTAAAAGTGTGAATGTTCTTACAAGAAAAGTGAAAAGGAGAGTAAAAAGAGTTAAAATAAAGTAGCTTGTCACTTATGTATTCATTTTACCTTCTTGTAGCATGAGAGTGATGAGGGGATAGCGAAAGATGTCGAACATAAGAGACTTCACACCTATGAGACTGGACATGTTGCGGGACCAAGTGGCATGTAGAGAGTGTTATCATGAGGTGAGTCGATTCTTCTACCTGCACTTTGTGTTTTTGTAGTTATTTAATGAATTATATGCATATCTAGGTTAATTTAGGATCTTGGAAAAAAAAATCACAAAGTGTCCCATTTGTTCGCGAAGTGCCCCAAAAGGGTGCTAAATTGTCTAGGGCCTTAACGAAAGCAAAATAGAACAAAATTTGTACACTTGCATGATGAATTAAAGTAAAATTGAAGATATTAGATGGTTTATAGATCATATTATTTTGTTTGTGATAGGTACCCACCCGTTGGCGACAGCGGTTGGGTGGGAGACAGTTAAGCTTCTTGAGAGATTTAGCCCCTGCTTTGTCAGTGGAGGACATATAGCATTTGCAATCAGTGGGGATCTACTAGGTGTACCTCATGCCCCACATGAGGTACCATGATGTGATTTTGATGGCATTATGCGAGCGGTGGGATGTAGACACATGCACATTCCACCTACCAAATGGAGAGATGACAATTACTCTAGAGGGCATGCACCATATACTTCAAGTTCCTATTTGGGGAGAGTGAGTGTGCTTACAAAGAAACTGTACCTTTCATGAGCAGCGAGAAAATATGCAATACTGTTTGGATGGGCTAGTTCATGATGAGAGGGTTATAGCTAGGGCGGATTGACCTGACGATGTTACTCTATTCACAAGTGCAAGTGGTTAGATAGATTATGATGCATACTATCACATTAGTACTCCTTCTAGATGGATGTGCAACACACCTTGAGGGTGGGCTAGTGCATCTAATATTGGGGATGGTAGAGTACATGACAGTATATTCTTGGGACACTGTATCCTCGCACACTTGTATTATGATTTGTGATTGTTTGTATTCTATGGTGCATTTTAGGCTTCTACATGTTTGGTGTCTGGAGCATATCACATGTACAAGGCTTGTTGGCTTCCTATGTCCTATAGTAATGGGGTATCCTCAGGCTTTCATCTATCCTCTACGACAGATATGGCAATATGTCCAGATTTGCACTTTTGGAGAGTGAGGTTCGACCGATTGGAGGAGGATGAGATCTTATGGAGACCTTATCAAATTACACTATAGTGGCCAGACTACACTAGAAAGATGAGGAGATTATAGTTGGATAGGTTTCTGGTTGGTTGGCATGATCACATAGTACATCCTTTCTACTATGATCGATTCATGTGACAGTTTGGACAGATTCAGAGACCACCCAAGGCACGATCATCTTTCAGGAGGTCAGTACAGAGTGCCCAGAGACTCAGTGATATAGTACAACTCACTCTAGATTATGTGATTGAGAGTGACTCTGATTTCTCTGATCAAGATCAGCCGCTAGTCTCTGACGTAGATGACATTGGTGCCACATGGGATCATGTGGAGTGGTGGATAGTATCACAACCAACTTCTATGTTTCTAGTTGATGAGCCTATAGGAGATGCAGGACCAGTGCCAGATGAGGGAGATAAGAGAGAGGATAGACCTGAGGAGACTACAAATCCGTGCACATTTTTACTAACATTATTAATGAGGAGGATGATGAGAATGCAAATCCAGATTATGATGGTGAGGAGGGAGAGGAAGAGGAGCCACCCCTGAGTGAGAGTGATGAGGCAGTAGCTGAGGATCGACATGAGTGGGGAAAGACCTCACCCTTTCATATGACTAGATCCCGAGGAACGACATCAGGCACCAATACTCACAGTTGAGAAGAGGCTTGCACATCATCCATCCCCCCTGCATAGGACGAGGCTGATATTGCCCAGCCTATTGGAGATATAGGTGATGATATTTATTTTTTATGGATGTACTTTATGGTTTTGTGTATGATTTGATGCAGAAATATATCATGATGTGTACCGATTTTGTAGCGTTTCTACCTTACAGGGTCCATAGAGGATTGGTGGGATCTCTACCATCAAGCAGTTGCGAAGATAGTGCCAACATCTATCGACAAGGAGGAGATGGACTCAAATTATGTTCCTCCACCTATTGTGGAGTGAGATCTAGAGTCACTCAGACCATTCAAGAGACTATGGGAAGCATATGAGAGCTTGAGGAGATGATTCTACTGAGATGAGACCACATCATAGGTATAGACATGGGTAAACCCATAAAAGTGGTTTACAATTCTAGTGGGGAAGGAAAAGTTTCAAAAAATGACCCCATGCAAAAAAAAATAGTTTTTGTGGGTTCAAACGAACTTCTGGTTTGAGCAATCCCAAATGGGATTCAATAGAACCCCCCTTCAAGTGAACCCATTTAATGTCGGGTCCCACATTTCCTAGAAGAATAAGCAAAAAAAATCTTGTGGAAAGGGGGTTTGCTAGAACCCCCCTTTTCCCCATTCTCCCCCTCTGGAACCAAAAAACTCCAAAATTTTTCCCTTCGAAGCTCGGGTTGAGGATGAAAATGGAGGAGAATTCATAGACCCAACTAGATGATGGTAGTCCTATTGATGGTGAAAATAACACAAATAATGTTAAACAGAATATTTCTACTCTATTTCTCCTGAAAAAGAAACACAACATATAGTAGCCTAACTCCCAAAGTCCTGGTAGTTGGTTATCAATTGTTTGATGTCACTCAATTGGTTCATGCAACTGTAATGTTCAAGGGGCCTTTGCTGGTAATATGGAATTCAAGCAACACGGATTCATTAATCTATACTTCACAACAGGGGGGTTTAAATAAATAGAAAAAAAGATAGATCAGGGCATACATCAGTGAAACATGAATAAAAATTATCTAATATCTAGACATATACTTTCAACAACGAATGTTCCTTCAATAGATCAATAAAACCGTAACATGATGCAATTTACAGAACAATCCATACTATTGAATGCATCTATGGTGCTTAGTTTAATCATCACAATCACACATCATAATACTTTTAAGATTCAAAAAGAACAAACTCTCATTCGTTGCTAAAATCATAGATCAACAGACATTCAACAATTCAATCCATAGATAATTTAATGAAATAACCTTTGAAATCTAGTTCCTTCTATTGATTCTCATCAAATAAGAAACACTTATGCTTCAACAAACTCACAGGCATACAGACAGATTACGATTCATTAACCTCATCGAGTAAAACTCAATTCCAACATAATACTGTGTAAAATCTCATATTTGTATTCAACTGTAACTAATAATAACAAAGTATCTTTGCAAAGCTATGGAATTCCTAACTCCTACTATCAGGTGGCTAATTCTATTCTCATTAGCCGACCCTTACAATATGGTACCCACAAAGTATATATAGACGTACAAAGCATAAAATCCTCTCAATCAAAATTGAGATCCACAATTTTAGGAACTGAAACTTTCTTGGAAACTCAGACCGGTTGATCTCCAATTCCAATGTTGATCATCTTGTCAAACATGAGAGAATAAAACAAAAGGGGAAAATTCATGCGCCCAAAAGACTGCCACTCATCCTTGCGTAGTTTACTCCAAAGTGTATTCATCATAACTGGAGAAAACCTGTTCAAGTATATCTATATATGGCCCATCAATCCAGTTATCCTCAAATTTGATTCTCTTCAACTCCACAACAACAAACCCTTTCATGTCCCTCAATTTTGTCAAGTCCCTTCTTGCAACCTTTACTTCTTCCCTGATATCCATCAATCTATCTAATAGTAGATCTTCTCCATCATCTTCCTTTTGCATAACCTCTTGAAATCTGCTATCCCATTTCTCTTTTAATTGACTTAGAGGCAGACCCTCCTTAACTGGTATATCAACCTTAACTATAATAGCTACAACAGCTTCTAGTTCATCAAGTTGTTCATTTAAATCTTTACTATCATCTTGGACTTCATTCCTATGCTTATATATGAAATCAAATCTCAACTGGATTATGTTAGAGGCCTTTTCCAAGAAGTCTGTGTTTTCCTCTTCAAGGATTGACTGCTCAAGAAGAGTGTATTTTGGAAATTCATTGATCTCTTTTAACCTTTAGACATATCCCCTATATTCTTCTTCCTGTTTTTCCAATGCTTCAGTATAGTGCTTAATTTCCTCCATTAACTCTAATGCTGCCTTATGAACCTCAAAACTACTTACTAACACCTCACCTACTTCCTGGTTAAGCTTATTTGTCCATCTTTCCATCATCTCATCCTTATTCTTTACTTGTACTAGATCATCTACCTCTCTTTTGCGGAGCAACACTGGTGTCTCTAAGGTAACAATTTGTTGTGATCTAGAAGCATAAATATCCTTCAAAAGGGTGTGTAGCTGATCCAATATAGCTTTGAGCTCATCCTTTCTCTGCTTGTCCTTTATCATCCTTGACTTGGTGGATGATGCTACAACGTCAATCAGGTTCATCTGCTGATTTCTTCTAGGCCTTCCCAAATTGACAGTGCCTAACTGGTAATCAGTGACCTACATATCTCCCACATCCTTATCCACCACTGGTATTGCACATTCGGCAATAATTTCTCCTCCCTCAATTAGCCATGTGGAATGTAGAATCTTAGCCTTCTTCTTGGGTCTCTCCTTTTCAATTTCTTTCATCATGTCATCCCAATCAAGAGGCTGTGAGGGCATTATTGGTCTCTTCTGAAGATCAAGCTTCAACCGGGTAGCAGCACTTGGAGTAGTGGCCATTACAATAGAAGAGGAGGCAGTAGTTGTAGAGGATAATGGTTGTAGTACATTAAGCCTAGGTTGAGAAACAACCTCTTGTACATTTTGTTGTTCTCCCTGTACATTTTCTTGTGCAAGCTTTTCAGCTTCTTCCTTTTCCTTCTCCTCTTGCATCCTCTTATCCTCTTGTTCCTTTTCCAATCTTTCTTCTTCCAACCTCTTCTCCTCAAGTAGCTTGTTTCTTTCTTCTTCCAAAACCTTGAGTCTATTTGAGGCCTCCTTCTCCTTTTGTTGTTGCTTGGCTAGCTCCTCGACATCTTTCTCCTTTTGCAGGCGTTTTGTCTCCTCCTTTTTCTTGTAGGCTTCTTCAATTATTTTGAATTTAGCCTCAAGGGCTTGTCTTTCTCTCCTCTGTTTATCCTTTTCCTCCTCTAGCTCATGGATCTTTTGCACCATCTCCAGCTTGTCATTTTCTTCCTTTGTCTTGAGCTCATGCTCCCTTTGCTTCTGCTACTTTATTACTTCATCGACTCTTTGATTAGCCTCCAATTGATGTTGTTGAAGTAATGCATCATCTTGTGCCTTAGCATCTATTTCCTTTTGTTTTTCTATAGCTTTTGCATGTGCCTTAGCATCTGAAGCTTTCTTTGCTTCCTCAACCAATTCCCATTGATCATCTTCTATTAACACATGCTCAGTTTCCTCTAGAGGCATCTCTTCTTGTGCATCCTTTTCAGAAAAGGTCTCAGTAGAATCTGTTTCAATATCATGGATCTCCATCTCTACTTCTTTTCCCTTTAAGGTCTCAGCTGCATCATGGAGTGTACCCCTAGGCATCTCTCCACCTTGTTTCTCTCTAAAAGGGACTTGGGCAAATGATTCACCCACAATTGATGTTTGAGCCACAGGTCCTGTTGGGACATTCTCCTCATGTGTCTAAGGCACATCTTGGGCTGAAGCTTCAAGCTCAAGTTCTTCAACATCCAGAGGGAAGAATTCTAATGGTTCTTTGGGAGGCACTTTCCTCTTGGTTCTTTTGTATCCTTTCCCTTTTTTAGGAGCTTCACCTCCAAGAGCTTTGGCTCTGAGCACAACCCATTGGATACTCCTAAGCAATACCGGTCTTGCTATATGTTTGATGTCAATTGTCTCCTCAGCATCCCAATCCATTGGATCCAAACTTTTAGTGCCTATTTTCAATGCCTCATATGACGGATCCAACACCACCCCATCATCTGATAGTGTATCTGAAACATCAATTTTCACCCCAAATTACACCATGAGTGGAACAGGCAACCTCTCATAATTCCTCTTTCGGAGGTGATATTCATCTTGGAGACCACTCCAAAAGTCCTCCAGCAAGTTGAAATGTCTATCAAAGACTGAAGCAAGCAAAGTATTCATCTTTTTCTTCGGATCAAAGTGCTTTCCGGTAGTATATAGGCCCAATTTCAAATGTATCAATTCACTACGAACCACCTTAGCTCCCACAAGGTGTGGGAAACTATACTCACCCAATTGCATGGGGAACTTGTGACAACTTGGTTTATGTTTTATTCCAAGCCTGGTATTGACCCCCAAAGCTTGGTAAAAAAACTCCATTAAGATAATCATGCTACTGCAACATCTTGCAAGCAAATGAGGATGACCCTCAAACCCTGCTAGCCTGAAATAAGTGAATTTGGGGTACTGGATATACCAACATCCCCATTCTATAATAAATGCTATGGCCTCCTAGCTTAGTCTATACCCTGCATCTCTAGTAAGTTGATTAATAACTACATATAAAATTGCATCATTAACTCTTCTAAAATGTGATTCAGAAATCTGTGGGGATAGCTGGTCATAATGATCCCATACTCTCTTTTTTCCATCAGCTTCTCCCAATATTCCCACTCTGTTTAACCCTAGAAAGATGCCTCCTCTAGTTGCTGCATAGACAACATAAGAGGTCATGAAGAAGCTCTTAGTTTCCCTTACTCTGGTCAGTTGATCATGTACACTATCTGAGACAATCATAGGCCAATAAAAATGTTGCCTGCCATCCAAGATTGTCTGAATGAATGGAAACATCCATTCCTTAAAATGAAGGGAATCCCTCTTTCCAAAGACTCTAGATAACATCATTATAATGTCTACTACTACTTTGTAGAATTCTGCCCCTTTTGGCTGATCTGAGAGCTTTTCCAGGGACTTCTTCTCTACTCTTAACCATTTCTTATTTAAGTGGGGTTTATTAGTTTCCTTGTGACTGCTATATATCTCTAAGGCTTTTGCCTCAATAAGTTGCCCCGGGTTCTTTGGATTAGGGACACTGAACATAAACTGAAACATCTGAGGAGTCAAGTCTATGATAAGATTATCTTGTGAATTGACACATTGTCTAGTGGCTGGATTGTAAGCTCCAGTTGTTGTCATGATCAATTTCAGGCATTGAATGGATAGAGGAAATACAACAATATGAGCTAGGCTAGACTCAACTATTCTTTGAGTTCTCCTTGTCACCTCTTCAGAAAATTTCTCTGAATACAACTCCTCATAATTAAATGGACCCATATTTGTGTCAGTTATATTGACCCAATCAGATTCCACTTTGCTAACAGTGACAATATGACCCTTATGGTTATACCTGAAGGTATAAGGTAGTTGTTTTGGTTTAACCTTCTTAGGCTTAGTTGATGCCTTCAAAGTTTTTGCAGGCTGACTCCTCTGAGAAGCTTCTCCTGATACTCCTGACATCCTTTAACTTCCTGCAAAAAAACCCCAAATTAGATCAATAATAAATATAGCCAAATATGACTTAGAGATCCTATCCTTCTATACATACCAGAGGTGGAACCAGGCAGAAAATATTCTAAACAATCTCTTTTAAAAACACTTCTGGGATCAGAACCAGAACTGGCATTGACCTTGTAATAATAATATGGCGGGACCAGAGTCAGAGTTGGAATGGTATCCGAAATCGGAATCGGAACTGATTTGGGTCCATGAAGAATTTTCAATTTTATGTTTAGTTCTGGCTCCGGTTTCGGTTGAGTTACCAATATTTTGAAAGCCTACTTCTTACTATAAGCAGAGTCAAAGATGGGATGGAAACAAAATCGATACTTATTACAAAACATGGTTCAAGTTCAAAATTGATTCCAATTCCAGATCCGCTCAAAAATAATCACAATGTCATAATTGATTTCAACATGATGACAAATAACATCATGATGTAAGGACTAGGTCATATCAAAACGAAAAGGGCTTAAAAATAAACCTATACAAAAACATACCCATATGACCAAGAGGAAACCATAATAATTAGGGCATCATATTCAAAACAAAAACGCACCAAAACCCTAATTCACAAACCCTCGACTTCAAACAATTAGGGCACAAATTTAACCCCATTCAAACAGATCAGATCAATGCGTAGCAGGATTCCTAATAAAAACCATAATTTATCAAACACTACCAACATAAAAATAGTAACTAATCCATGCCATTTAAAAACTAGGGCATCACGATATGGTCACGATTAAAACGTGAAAATGACCGTGATAAAAACAAACAAACAAGAAACTAAACACCAGAAAAGAAAAACAAAAACAAAAAAAAACAAAAGAGAATCTGAACAAAACAAACAACATGAATTCGCAAGAAAACCGAGAGTCACGAATTCATGAGAAACCAATGACCAAACGAAATGATACACAAAAAAAATGAAAGAGAAGAACAAAAACCCTACCTCAAACACAAACAAATAGGTTAGCCCTCTGAAGTGATTCCGCACATAATTATCTCCCTTTCGATCGAATCACACACCCAAACGCTCCACTGCAACTCTAGTTCGCTCTTGATCTTTTAAACAATGATGATAACTTCCAATTAATCCCTAATTAAGGTTAAAACTGCAGCTTCATACGTGCATGGCTCCTATAATTAATGCCATAAATGTGGTAGATCAGAGTCAGAACTATAGAGGGAACTGACACATTACTATTGTGTGACCTCAGTAAATTCAAACAACCCAAAATGGCGGGAGCGGAATCGGATTGGGAATTGATTTAGAAATTTGTTTGAGTTTCGCATTTGTTTCCCGTTCTGGCTCCGGTTCCACCAACAAAGAAGAAAGCAAAACAAAAATTCAAATAAAAACACGAAGACCAAAATGAGAAAACCCAACATAAAACCTAAATCTAAACGAACAAAACAAAAGGCGGAGGCGGAGGTGGAGGCGGAATGGGAATTGATTTAGAAACTTATTTGAGTTTCTTCACACTTAATTTCCACTCCGACTCTAGCTTCGACAAAGACTAGAAAAAGACCATCATGATTGAAAACATAATGAAATCTTTGAAACAAGTTTCAAAACCCAATTTAGTTCCGGTTTTGGTTTCGACAGAACAAACAAAACAAAAACAAAGTATTGGAAAAGAATAACTCCAAACTTTGTTTGAAAAATAAACAAGGACAAAAACAAAAAGGGGGACCCATTTTGACCAAGGCAAAAGATGGGGTGGTTATGCAAGGCATAACAAATGGCAACTCGGTTGGGAAAATGGTGTACCCATTTTCAAGACACCCAAAAAATTTCAGTCACCCCAAAAACCACTTGGCTTATGAAGCATGCTAACTTGAATAAGATCAGATATATACGATAAGATCGAGCTGGAATCTCATATGTATGTTCTCATGAATATTTCTGAATCTGAGTGTGTGCATATATTGTGCATCATTTTTTATAGATACTTTCTCTGCTCCTGAACAACTATACCTAAGATTCAAGCTACATAGGTTGAGTCATTTAACTATCGTGTAATAAAATCATGGGTATTGCTCCACTGCCAGTCAGGCATTCATAGCCCCGACGAAGATACCTCTAGTTCTCTCAAAGCATTATTCTACTGCCAGACAAGCGTCCATAGCCCTGATAGAGATACTTGATTTACCCATTTGATATTGAGCTTGCCTTTTCTTTCTTTCTTTTCTCTTTCCTCAATACTCAGATACAATTGGTCTGAAATGTGGGTTGAGAACTACAATGGATTTCATGACAGTCTTGGAATCGGATTTTTCACTTGAATCAAAAGGTAAAGCCACCCTAAAACAGATAGGTATTTACTAAGGCAAATTTTATCTATTTGGTGATAGATTTTTTATCATAATTCATGAGATATTCACAGTGTATCTTCTACCCCTAATAGCTTTTCAAACCAACATTAGAATGATCATAAGACATGAGTTTCAAAATGAATTCCTTTCAAAGATGTTGATGAAAATACCTAAACCAATTTCTCTCCTAGTACCTATAACATACTTTGAATAACGACCCCTTGTCTTGAGATGGATAGAAATGAAGATCCCCAATGAAACAAGACACAACAAAACAAACAAAGACAAAGAAAAGAACAAACAAAAACAAACAAAACAAAACAAAAACAAATAAAACAAAATAAAACTTAATTACATATAATACAATGTAATACATTCTTTTAAAACATCAAACCTTTCATGAACCAAAATAGTGCTTGAGAAACTGACGATTAATTGGAAATGGAACAGGTTCTCCTGTTAAGGTACTTAAACGAAAAGCATTCTCGCCTAGTATCTCATCCATTTGATACGAACCTAACCAGAGTCTATCAAACTTATGGTGATCTCCCTTCTTCTCTTTGGCTTTATCCCATAGTAATACAAGATTTGATATCCTAAAGGCTTTTACCTTGGCCCTTTTGTCAAACCAGCATTTGACAACAACCTAATTGTTAGAGAATTTCTACAAAGCAGCATCTCTTTGTTCCTCCATGTTAAGTAAATTGAGTAATCTGACCTCGATGCTATCATCCTTGGTATAAAATTCCTGCATAAACTTAAGAACAGGTATTTGTAAATGGATCGGGAAGACTGGGTCTTGGCCATAGACCAACTTAAATGGAAAATTTCCTAGAGATTCTTTGATTCGGGTTCGATCTGCCCATAGGGAAAATCTCAACTGGGGGTGCCAGTCCCTAGGATTGTTCTCTAACAACTTTCTTATTACTTCCAACAGTTTTTTATTAGTGGACTTAGCCACTCCATTTCCCTGAGGGTAGTAATTGGATGAATACTTCAAAATAATTTTATGTTCATAAGCCCATTGAATGAATTCAGCTGAAGAGAAAGCAGGGCCATTATCACAAACCAGGGAAAATGAAACTCCAAACATGGTGGTGATGTTTTCAGTCAAAAATTTGATAACCACCTCTGTCGTGCTATTTTTGCAGGGCTGGGCCTCGGTCCAGCATGTACAGTAGTCAGTTGCATTCAAGATGAACTTGTGATCTATAGAAGAATTGGGATTAATGACACCTACAAAGTCTAGTGCCCATTGAGAAAACAACCTTATCTCATACACTAGCTGCAAAGGCATTGCCGGATTTCTTTCCCTGGGTGCAAAATTTTGACATACATGACACATTCTGACATGTTGGTGTGCATCCTAAAATACATAAGGCCAATAATAACCTAATCTAAGAATATGATGAGTCAAAGAATCCGCAGATCCACGCCCTATACCATGTCTTCCATGGAACTCCAAAATAGCATGTTTTGCCTCTTGCTGATCCAAACAATGCAGGTAAATCCCTTGAAAATTATTTTTGTAGATGGATCCCCTTTTAAGCATGTAGTGAGCACTCTTCATCGTCAAATCTCTCCTCTATGTAGTATTCATTCCTTCTGGACATCTGTTATTGAGGAGGAAGAAGATCAAGTCTGTGTACCAGGGATCCTTAGTAAATGATTGGACAGTGTACTGCTAATAGGTGATATTCTTGTCCACATCTGCCATTGCCTTTCATAGACCCTTCCCTCAAATGAGTTTCATCGAATGAATCTCTAAGTAAAATTCTTGTAGAATAGCCATACACTTTCCTCTTCGCTCTCCCAATTCACTTTGCATCAGGAGAGACTTCATAGCTGGATAAGGAACTATGGCCATTACTTGACTTTGAAGAATGTAGTGCCTGAACTTCTTTACCATTCGAACCAATGCGAAGGCTTGTTTCTCTAGAGGTGGGTATCTAACTTTTGCATTCTTAAAAGGAGAGCTTATGAAGGCGATAGGTCTTTCCTCTCCCTCACCTTTTCATTGTGTTAAGACAACTGCACATGAATGGTCAGATGCGAAAGAATAGATATAAAAAGGCCTTAGATAATCTGGGCTAGTCAACACAGGTGCCTTAGATATTGACTGTTTGATCTACGAGAAAGAATATTTAGCCTCATTGCTCCATTCTATTTTTGCTTCTTTCTTCATCATTTCGTTGAGGGGTTTGACAATTTATGCAAACACTGTTATAAATTTTCTAACAAAATTAATCCTTCTAAAGAAGGATCTCATTTCTTTCTTGCTGCCTGGCCTTGTCAATTTCAAGATAGCCTCCACTTGATCAAGTTCTATGGATATCCCTTCTTCTGATATGATGTGACCTAAGAGTTTCCCTTCAGATACTCCAAACACACACTTTTTTGGATTGAGGGAGACACCATAGCTTATGCACCTCTTGAGAACCTTTTCCAGATCTACAACATGGTCTTCTCGATTCTTGGAGAAGATGGTTAAATTAGCCACATAAATAATTATACACTTCCTTATCAAATCTTTGAAGGCTATGTCCATTTCCCGTTGAAAGGTTTCTCTAGCATTGATAACACCGAACAACATCCTCCGATAGGAAAATGTGCCCCATTTGGTAGTGAAAGTTGTCTTCATTTTGTCCTCATGACTGACAAGGACCTGATTGTACCCAGAATAGCCATCCAAGAATGACATCATCTGGGACCCATTAACCTTTTGCAACACTTCATCAAGAGAAGGTAGTGGATAATTATCTTTCTCAGAGGCTTTATTTAGGTTCCTGAAATCAACACATAGTTTGATTTCACCGTTTTTCTTGCATACAAGAACTAAATTTTCCACCCACGTAGAATGTCTAACAGGAAAGATTATCCTTGCAGATAGGAGCTTTTGTACCTCCTTCTGGATTAGGGGCCCAATTAAAGCATTGACCGAGCGTTGTTTCTAACGGAAGGGCCTGGCTTCTGGCTTAAGAGGTATAGTATGAGTGATCACCAAAGTGTCAAAGGTCTTTAAGTCATCATACCCCCAAGCAATGGCTGCAATGTTCCGCTCCAAAACTTTGACTATTTTCTATTTAATTTCTGTAGGACAAGTTTTCCCTACGAGAATATTTATTTTTGGGCTCGAGTGAGTTAGATTGACAGATTCATATTTCCCTCCTTCACTCCCTATGGGCACCCTCTGTCGAGCTCGTGGGTTAGAATCAAATATTCTCTCTAAAGCTACCATTCCTTTTGGAGTGCTATTTCTCTTTAGCTCCAATATCCCTTTTGCACCACCATTCTCCAGATCCCAATCTCCCTAATCTCTTTCAGATTCATCTATTATTTGCCCTTCAAAGACATCTAAACTTTCTAGAAAGGCCAATATATGTTGATCATCATCGAATACCTAAAAATTTTGGACATTATCAGGGATAGCTGGGACTGAAATTAATTCAATTGAAAATCTCTTTAGATTAGAGTCTTGCATGGGTTCCAAAGTGCTGACAACAATGACAAGGGCATCTACAATTTGATTAGCTTCTCTAGGGATCAGAGTAATCCTAAAAGCATCAAAGTCTTCAATTAAGTTCCAAACTTTGTTTCTGTATGTAACCAATCTTTTGTTATGACATGTATACTAGCTACATACCTATTTCACGCTCACTTCAAATTCCCTCATGACCATGAGAGCAATGACCTTCTTTTTATGAGAAAACATAAGTCCATGAGAAAGTGCTTCATACTCAGCCACGTTGTTTGTGCATCCAAACTACAACCTGTAAGACGCAAAGTAAGTTTTCCCTTTCGGGTTGGTTAGTTCGATCCCTGCTCCACTTGCTGCCTTGGATTTGGAGCCATCAAATTTTAGACTCCACAATTGGTCTTTAGCTGAGAGTTCTTTATTTTTAGGGATGATAGGGGATGACTTACTTGGGATATGTGGTGGCTTGGACTTTTGCTAGTTACCAGAAATTGACTTGGGGCAAGGCTCACTTGAAGACTTTTCTATATTCACAGCTTGGTCAAGAATTACCTCCTAGCCAACTTCTCGGATCATATTGCAATCTAATTCATTTTTTATTAATGCCTTGGGTATTGGTAGAGTATCTGGAGTAGGTGTATTGGAAAATAATTGAGACACCCCAATCTCTTCTTGAATGTTCGAGCATAGAACCTAAGCCTAATCAAACCGTGAGGAATCTTTCTCTCCTGAGGAAGGCTAGTCCTAGTGAGAATGGTAGCATCCTTAACTATAAAAGAAAACTCATTGATGGGTGTTTGGAGTTTTTCTTGACACATTTGTTGAGGCCGGCCTATATGATTTAAGATATCTATGCATTGTAGGAATGTTAACTCTAAATGATTGTGATAATGAATTCTACACCAATTAGGAAGCAACAAACTAATCAAATCAATTTCTTCTCCTAATACCAGCCTATCTTGTTGCAATATCCTTATTAGAACTTTCTGGTTGATGTTGATCATTGGGTCACTGTGTTCTAGGGGAAATGTATCCTCAGGATTGAGTACAGAGAAGGTCAGGACTTCCTCTCACTTGTAAACTCTTATCTCAGTCTCAAAATATGCTACCTCATTTGGAGCATCATATTTTGTAATCATATGCTTGAGCTTTAGTTCACTCTCAATCCTTATTTGCATTACTACCCCCTTCTAGGGTAGCCATATGTGAGAGAAATCCAAGGACAAATATCCCCCAATACTTTTCATTAGCTCCCGACTTAAGAGCATACCATACATCTCTGGGATGTCAGCCACTTGGATATCTATGTAGGTTTGGATCCTTGGATCTGATCCAACCTACACACACATGTTCTTTAGTTCTCCTACAACATTGACCTCAGTTTTGTCCAACTGTATCATCTTCTTATTGGTCGGGGTAGGATTTAATCCTAACTTCTTACATATTAAAAAGGGCATAACATTACCTGATGCTCCGTAGTCCAATAAACAGTTATGCAAATTCTTTCCAAAAATCCTTAAACTTAAAAGAAAAGGTGGGGTACTGGTCTTACCTTTATAGATGTTTGCATTTGTCTCCTTCATTGGAGTCACTTTTCCCTTTAAGCGATCAGCCTCCTCCAGGGCCTTCAATACCACTTCACATTGAGCCAGGAACCACTTCATAATGTCAAAGAATGATAATGATGTGTTTTGTCTCTGCAGTTCTGCAATAAAATCAAATTTTGAATCATTCCTCACTTGATATTTAGGAAAAGGAAGTGGATTGCCTCTACTCTGGGGTTCAGAAGGTCCCTTTGGTGGCGGTGGGTTATTATCTGCATTTTGGTTAGGTGGGGCCATGTTCTTTGGTGGTGCAGATGTAGTAAATGGGCCCTTATTTTGATTTCTCAGGAAGTGACCACCTTTAGAATGGAAGGCCTAGGAATCATACACATCCTCCTCTGGCTCATTATCTCCCTGCATGGGAAATTGGTATTTCTCTTCAATAGTCTCAAAAGTCATAGCAATACTTACTATCCCATTATCCTAATTGGAATTTCCTGCTAGAGGATGGGAATCAACTTGTGCAATCTTTACCATTTTCTCCATTTCTGGGCAATTAACCTCAGAATGTGATTCAGTATCGTGTAATCTGCACCAATTAGTCATGAAATTAAGGTCGGCTACATTATCAGCATGTGATCTATCCTCACCTGACTAATAATTATTGGAAACTCCCCCATTGTTAGGTCCAGTATTCCACTACCTATTGTTGTTGTTGGACCTCTAGTTATTTCCTCTGTTCTGATTTTGGTAATTCTGATTAGAGGAGTTCTAATTCTGGAAGTTCTAGTTGGTGTTTTGATTCACATTTTGATTGGAGTAATTCCCCTGGTTGTTCTAACCTCCCTGCTTCTGATAATTTTGGTTTTGGTTGTGGGGAGGGTTATGCCTAAGCTGTGCCATATCATTAGACATTTGAGATAGAGTATTTTTTAGAGTTTCTACCTCATTGGTCAGTTGAACAGTTTGTTCATTTTGCACATTCTGCACTATGGATGGGAAATGAACATGTGTTGATCCTCCCACTTGTTTTTGGTGATTTTGAGCTTGTTGGGAAGAATCTTGCATGCCATTTCCAAAAAAGGGCATGGTAGGTGGGGCTTGCAACTCAAACACAGGTCCGTATTAGGAGTAAGACATCACTGGAGCCGTATTGAACAATGGTGGGTTAAGCATCTGATAACCCATGGGAGGGAGAGCTGCTCCTAAACTTGTTGATTGTAGACTTATCTGCTATTGCAATTTCATGGCTAGATGATAAAATTTAGACAAAGAGTCAATATCGTTGGCAGCATAGGTTCTCTACAAGAATAAGCCAATCAAGGGATCAACAACTCTTAAATATGCCTGAATGGCAATATTCTCAGCCACTAAGTAAGGATCTTGTAGCCTACGAAACATCCTTTGGAATCTAGTGTTAAATAGAGGCAATGGATGATGATGTTCTTTTCTTATAGTGGCAAACTGATGATACAGGATGGCAGGATCTACGTAGACCCTAAGCTGATTAATGAATGCATTTTCTAAATCTATCCAGCCCATAATAGATGCCCGGGGCAGATTTAAATACCAGTTATATGCCATGTCCCCTGAACAATAAGGAAGCGATCTACATACCATGTCATGATGAGCCACTTGAGCACAGGTACAAGCATCCTTGAACACTTGTATATGATCATTGACACTTCTTGATTCCCCATGCATGTACTTGGGACAAAACCTTTTTGAATTCTTCGGTAAATCATGGATTCCCCCTGGAATAGTCCTTAGCAGAGAGGGGTTATTCACAAAGTAAGCCATGGGTAGGATTGGTTGAGTAGGTGGTGGTGATATAGGTCAAACCGGTGGTGACACTGGTCTAACCGGTGCTGGTGATATAGGTCAAACTAGTGGTGACACTAGTCTAACCAGTGGTGGTGATGGTTGGACTGGGGATGGTGTACATGGATTTGGTTGAAATCTAGGTGGAGTAAGCGGTGGTGCCAATAGTGGGATCAAAATCCTACGAGCATGGGGTCTAGGTCTAATCGGGGTTTGGATTTCTAGTAATGGTTCAGGAATAGTAGAGCATCTGAGAATCCTCTCGTACTTTTCTGGTGAGAATGACCCAATCCAAGCCAGCTTGTTCCTTCAAGGCCCTCCTTCTAGCACCAGATCTATTGATAGTGAAAATGACACAAACAACGTTAAACATAATATTTCTACTCTATTTATCCTGAAAAAGAAAGACAACATATAGTAGCCTAACTCCCAAGGTCCTAGTAGTTGGTTCTCAACTGTCTGATGTCACTCAATTGGTCCATGCAACTGTAATGTTCAAGGGGCCTTTGTTGGTAATAAGGAATGCAAGCAACACATATTCGTTAATCTATACTTCACAATAGGGGGGTTTAAATAAACAAAAAAAAAGATAGATTAGGGCATACATCAGTGAAACATGAATAAATATTATCTAATATCCAAACATATACTTTCAACAACGAATGTTCCTTCAATAGATTAAGAAAACCATAACATGATGCAATTTACAAAATAATCCATACTATTGCATGCATCTATGGTACTTAGTTTAATAATCACAATCACACATCATAATACTTTTAAGATTCAAATAAAACAAACTCTAATTCATTGCTAAAATCATAGATCAACGGACATTCAACAATTCAATCCATAGATAATTTAAGGAAATAACCTTTGAAATCTGGTTCCTTTTATTGATTCTCATCAAATAAGAAATACTTATGCTTCAGCAAACTCACTGGCGTAGAGACAAATTATGATTCATTAACCTCATCTAGTAAAACTCAATTCCAAAATAATACTGTGTAAAAACTCATATTTGTATTCAACTGTAACTAATAATAACAAAGTATCTTTGCAAAGCTATGAAATTCCTAACTCCTACTATCAGGTGGCTAATTTTATTCTCATTAGCCAACCCTTACAATATGGTACCCACAAAGTATAGATAGACATACAAAGCATAAAATACTTTCAATCAAAATTGAGATCCACAATTTTAGGAACTAAAACTTTCTTGGAAACTCAGACTGGTTGATCTCCAGTTCCAATGTTGATCATCTTGTAAAACAGGAGAGAATAAAAGAAAAGGGGAAAATTCATGCGCCCAAAAGACTGCCACTCATCTTTGCGTAGTTTGCTCCAAAGTGTATTCATCATAACTAGAGAAAACCTGTTGAACTATATCTATATCTGGCCCACCAATCCAGCTATCCTCGAATTTGATTCTTTTGAACTCTGCACCAGAAAAACCTTTCATGTCCCTCAATTTTGTCAATTCCCGTCTTGGAGCCTTTACTTTTCCCCTGATATCCATCAATCTATCTAATAGTAGATCTTCTCCATCATCTTCCTTTTGCATAACCTCTTGAAATTTGCTATCCCATTTCTCTTTTAATTGACTTGGAGGTAGACCCTCCTTAACTAGTATATCAACCTTAACTAGAATAGCTACAACAACTTCTAGTTCATCAAGTTGTTCATTTCAATCCTTACTAGCATCTTGGAATTCATTCCTATGCTTATATATGAAATTAGATCTCAACCGGATTATGCTAGAGGCCTTTTCCAAGAAGTTTGTATTGTCCTCATCAAGGATTGACTGCTGAAGAAGAGTGGATTTTGGAAATTCATTGATCTCTTTTAACCTCTGGACATATCCTCTATATTCTTCTTCTTGTTTTTCCAATGCTTCAGTATAGTGCTTCCTTTCCTCTATTAACTCTAATGTTGCCTTATGAACCTCAAAATTGCTTACTAGCACCTCACCTACTTCCTAGTTAAGCTTATTTGTCCATTTTTCCATCATCTTAGTCTTATTCTTTCCTTGTACTAGATCATCCACCTCTCTTTTGCTGAGAAACACTAGTGTCTCTAAGGCAACAATTTGTTGTGATCTAGGAGCATAAATATCCTTGAAAAAGGTGTGCAGCTGATCCAATTGAGCTTTGAGCTCATCCTTTCTTTGCTTGTCCTTTATCATCCTTGACTTGGTGGATGATGCTACAACGTCAATCAGGTTCATCTACTGATTTCTTCTAGGCCTTCCCAAATTGAAAGTACCTAACTGGTAATCAGTGACCTGCATATCTCCCACATTCTTATCCACCAATGGTATTGAACATTCGGCAATTATTTCTCCTCCCTCAGTTAGCCTTGTGGAATGTAGAATCCTAGCCTTCTTCTTGGGTCTCTCCTTTTCAATTTCTTTCATCATGTCATCCCAATTAAGAGGTTGTGAGGGCGTTATTGATCTCTTCTGAAGATCAAGCTTCAACCAAGTAGGAGCACTTGGAGTAGTGGCCATTATAGTAGAAGAGGAGGCAGCAGTTGTAGAGGATAATGGTTGTAGTAAATTAACCCTAGGTTGAGAATCAACCTCTTGTACATTTCGTTGTTCTCCCTCTACATTTTCTTGTGCAAGCTTTTTAGCTTCTTCCTTGTCCTTCTTCTCTTGCATCCTCTTACCCTCTTGTTCCTTTTTCAATCTTTCTTCTTCCAACCTCTTCTCCTCAAGTAGCTTGTTTCTTTCTTCTTCCAACACCTTGAGTATATCTTAGGCCTCCTTCTCCTTTTGTTGTTGCTTGGCCAACTCCTCAACATCTTTCTCCTTTTGTAGGCATTTTGTCTCCCTTTTCTTGTAGGCTTCTTCAATTATTTTTAATTTAGCCTCAAGGGCTTATCTTTCTCTCCTATGTTTAGTATTTTCCTCCTCTAGCTCATGGATCTTCTGTACCATCTCCAGCTTGTAATTTTCTTCCTTTGTCTTGAGCTCATGCTCCTTTTGCTTCTACTGCTTTATTACTTCATTGGCTATTTGCTTAGCCTCCAATTGTTGTTGTTGATTGTTCCTTAGCATCTATTTCCTTTTGTTTCTCTATATTTTTTACATGTGCCTTAGCATCTGAAGCTTTCTTTGCTTCCTCAAAAAATTCCCATTGATCATCTTCTATTAACACATGCTTAGTTTCCTCTAGAGGCACCTCTTCTTGTGCATCCTTTTCTGATAAGGTCTCATCAGAATCTGTTTCAATATCATGGATCTCCATCTCTACTTCTTTTCCCTTTAAGGTCTCTGTTGCATCATGGATTGTACCCCTAGGCATCTCTCCACCTTGTTGCTCTATAGGAGGGACTTGGGAAGATGATTCACCCACAACTGATATTGGAGCCCCAGGTCCTGTTGGGACATTCTCCTCATGTGTCTGAGGCACATCTTGGGCCGAAGCTTCAAGCTCAAGTTCTTCAACATCCGGAGGGAAGAATTCTAATGGTTCTTTGGGAGGCACTTTCCTCTTGGTTCTCTTGTATCCTTTCCCTTTCTTAGGAGTTTGACCTCCAGGAGCTTTGGCTCTGAGCACAACCCATTGGATACTTCTATCCAATACCGGTCTTGCTATATGTTTGATGTCAATTGTCTCCTCAACATCCCAATCTACTGGATCCAAACTCTTAGTGCCTATGTTTAGTTCATCATATGATGGATCCAACACTACCCCATCATCTGATAGTGTATCTGGAACATCAATTTTCACCCCAAATTACACCATGAGTGGAACAGGAAACCTCTCATAATTCCTCTTCCTGGGGTCATATTCATCTTGGAGATCACTCCAAAAGTCCTCCAACAAGTTGAAATGTCTATCAAAGACTGAAGCAAGCAAAGCATTCATATTTTTCTTTAGATCAAAGTGCTTCCGAGCAGTATATAGGCCCAATTTCAAATGTATCAATTCACTATGAACCACCTTAGCTCCCACAAGGTGTGGACAACTATACTCACCCAATTGCATGGGGAACTTGTGACAACCTGGTTTATGTTTTATTCCAAGCCTGGTATTGACCCCCAAAGCTTGGTAAACAAAATCCATTAAGATAATCATGTTACTGCAACATCTTGGAAGCAAATGAGGATGACCCTCAAACCCTGCTAGCCTGAAATAAGTGAATTTGGGGTACTAGATATACCAACATCCCCATTCTATAATAAATGCCATGGCCTCCTGGCTTAGTCTATACCCTGCATCTCCACTAAGTTGATTAATAACTACATATAAAAATGCATCATTAACTCTTATAAAATGTGATTCAGAAATCTGTAGGGATAGTAGGTCATAATGATCCCATACTCTCTTTAGTCCATCAACTTCTCCCAATATTCTCACTATGTTTAACCCTTGAAAGATGCCCCCTCTAGCTGTTGCATAGACAACATAAGAGGTCATGAAGAAGCTCTTAGTTTCCCTTACTATGGCCAGCTGATCATGTATGCTATCTAAGACAATCATAGGCTAATCAAACTGTTGCCTACCATCTAAGATTGTCTGAATGAATGGAAACATTCATTCCTTAAAATGAAAGGTATCCCTCTTTCCAAAGACTCTAGATAACATCATTATAATGTTTGCTACTTCTTTGTAGAATTCTTCCCTTTTTGGCTGATCTGAGAGCTTTGTTAGGGACTTCTTCTCTTCTCTTAACCATTTCTTGTTTAAGTGGGCTTTATTAGTCTCCTTGTGACTACTATATATCTCTAAGGCTTTTGCCTCATTAAGTTGCCCCAGGTTCTTTGGATTAGGGACACTGAACATAAACTGAAACATTTGAGGAGTCAATTCTATGATAACATTATCTTGTGAATCTACACATTGTCTAGTGGCCAAATTGTAAGCTCCAGCTACTGTCATGATCAATTTCGAGCATTGAATGGATAGAGGAAATACAACAATATGAGCTAGGCCAGACTCAACTATTCTTTGAGTTCTCCCTGTCACCTCTTCAACAAATGTCTCTGAATACAACTCATAATTAAATGGACCCATATTTGTGTCAATTATATCGGCCCAATCAGATTCCACTTTGCTAACAGTGACAATAGGATCCTTAAGGTTATACTTGAAGGTATGAGGTAGTTGTTCTAGTTTAACCTTATTAGGCTTAGTTGATGCCTTCAAATTTTTTGCAGACTGACTCCTCTGAGAAGCTTCTCCTGATACTCCTGACATCCTTTAACTTCCTAAAACAAAACCCCAAATTAGATCAATAATAAATATAACCAAATATGACTTAGAGATCCTATCCTTCTTTACATACCGGAGGCCGAACCAGGTAGAAAAACATTATGAACTGTCTCTTTTAAAAACATTGTCGGAATCAAAACTAGAACTAGCATTGAGCTTGTAATAATAATATGGCAGGACCAGAGTCGGAGTTAGAATGGTATCTGAAATCAGAATCAGAACAAGAACTGATTTGGTTCCATGAAGAATTTTCAATTTTATGTCTAGTTCCGATTTCGGCTGAGTTAGCAATATTTTGAATGCCTTCTTCTTACTGTAAGCGGAGTCAGAGATGAGATGGAAACATAATTGATACTTATTACAAAACATGGTTCAAGATCAAAATTGATTCTAGTTCTAGTTTTGCTCACAAATAATCATGGCGTTATAAGTGATTTCAATAGGATGATAAATAACATCATGATGTAAGGACTAGGTCATTACAAAATGAAAAGGGCTTAAAAATTAACTTATACGAGAACATACCCATATGACCGAGAGGAAACCGTAATAATTAGGGCATCATATTAAAAAAAAAACATGCCAAAACCCTAATTCACAAACCCTCGACTTCAAACAATTAGGGAAGGAATTTAACCCCATTCAAACTAGTCAGATCAATGCGTAACAGGATTCCTAAGAAAAACCGTAATTTATCAAACCCTACCAACGTAAAAACAATAACTAATCTGTGCCATTTAAAAACTAGGGCATCACGATACAGTCATGATTAAAATGTGAAAACGACTGTGATAAAAACAAACAAATGAGAAACTAAACACCAAAAAAGAAAAACGAAAACAAAAAAAAACAAAAGAGAATATGAAAAAACAAACAGCATGAATTCGCAAGAAAAATGAGAGTCATGAATTCATGAGAAACCAACAACCAAACGAAACGATATGCAAAAAATGAAAGAGAAGAACAAAAACCCTACCTCAAACACAAACAAATAGGTTAGCCCTCTGAAGTGATTTTGTGTGTAATTATCTCCCTTTCGATCGAATCACATGCCCAAACGCTCCACGCAACTCTAGTTCGCTCTTGATCTTTTAAACAATGATGATAACTTCCAGTTAATCCCTAATTAAGGTTAAAACTGTAGCTTCATATGTGCATGGATCCTATAATTAATGCCATAACTATGGCAGATCGGAGTTAGAACTATAGAGAGAACTGGAACATTACTATTGTGTGACCTCAGTAAAGTAAAACAACCCAAAACAGCAGGAGCGGAATCTAAGTGGGAATTGATTTAGAAACTTGTTTGAGTTTCTTCATACTTAATTTCCACTCTGACTTCAGCTCTGACAAAGACAAAACTAAAAGACTACAAAAGGACCATCGGGATCAGAACCATAATGAAATCTTTGAAACAAATTTCAAAACCCGATTTAGTTCTGGTTCCAGTTCCAAAAGAACAAACAAAAGAAAAAAAAAGTATTGGAAAAGAATAACTCCAAACTTTGTTTGAAAAACAAACAAGGACAAAAACAAAAAGGGTGACCCATTTTGACCAAGGAAAAATATGGGGTGGTTATGCAAGGCATAACAAGTCCTTGGAGCAAGCTATCCAACAAATATAATTTTAATATGTTTTGGTTTTATTATGTATTTTTTTTTTTTAGTTTGATTAAACATAGGTTTTTCACCGAAAATCAAGCTCCTAGTTTATACATGTGGAAAAATAGCAGATTATCAAAATAAAATTTTGAAAAA
Source organism: Sequoiadendron giganteum (assembly GCA_007115665.2). Taxonomy (NCBI): domain Eukaryota; kingdom Viridiplantae; phylum Streptophyta; class Pinopsida; order Cupressales; family Cupressaceae; genus Sequoiadendron; species Sequoiadendron giganteum. Next base: position 559,746,037 of record CM021103.1, read on the forward strand.
TATGTGCAGGCTAGGTATTGATGTCTTTGATCCAGTAAAAAAAAAAATTGAATTTTGATACATACAAAAAAAGTTATGTTGTATACGGTTCGCCTATGTTTGAATTGTAATTGGTTTGAATTCGAAACTTGATTTAGGAAAAAATATTCAATAAAACACTGTGAAATCAAATGAAAGGGCTTGATATGGTAGTTAAAAATCTAAATTCAAAAAAAATAGAATTTTATCCTTCATGGAAAAAAAGTTATGTTGTATACGGTGAGTGTCACTCCTGAAAAATGTTGTTTACTGAAAAAAACTAGTTTTCAAAGGAGATGGAAAAAGAAGTGCAATCTAATTCCAAAAATTTTGAAAAAAATATATTTAGAATCTACAAAAAAGTTGTCACAAATCACTAGTTTGCATCATCTTCAAATTCCTCATAGTTTAGCTGCTATAGGTGCCCAAAAGTGAAGATTTAGTTAGAAAAAATTATTTCAGAGTCCAATTTGGCCAAAAATTGTAAACCAGTATTGTGGGATCACCCACATCGAGGACTCTAGAAAAGTTTGAGAGGTTCGAGAGAGAGGTGGTACGAATACAAATAGAGAGGGATCAGATAGCAGGAGAGCTTCAGGTGGCCCTTGCGCGGATGGAGGGGTTAGCATTTGCAATCAGGTTCAGTGGATCATGATCACACATGACCGTCTCCCGACATCCAGCTACTGATGCACCGTGAGTACCAGATCCTGAGGGATCTGGTAATCACAATCCTTAGTGACATTGTATATTTTGATAAAATGTACAGAAAACTTTATATATATATATATATATATATATATATATATATATATATATAAGCATTTTTATATTATGTCTTGTTTTAATGTGTGAATGTTAAATGACAATGTGATTAATTAAATAGCCTTTGTAAGATTACTTAATTAATGTCTTCATGATTCAAAAAAGCATATGTGTTCTAATTAAAAACTTGCTAGAGTTTCCTTTAGATACATCATAAGGATTGAGTATGTTATGCATTTATGAATTAACACAACACACAAGACAAATTTGAATAGTATGAAACCTAAAGTAATTATAAAAGTAAATTAAAATAATCACTTTAGTGCTCAAGACACATACATAACTATTTTTCAAGAATGAAGCAATGTGAAAGCATATAGGATATAATCCAATAGCTCTAGCAACACTGCTTTATAATTCATACCATTTAAAGAGGCTAGACATAATACCAATGTAGATGTGCGGAATTAATAAGGTCTGTAAGAGGAGTGTCATCTCACTATGTTAATGTGTAAGCGTCAAAGCCATAATTCATATTGATTACATAGGGTCCTAACCAATTAGGGCTGAATTTGTCTTTTTCTACATAATCGACAATAGTGTTTCATTGATTTTCACATAGAACTAAATCACCCTTGTTAAATGTCTGAGGAATGACACCAATATCATGTTTATGTTGTAATTGATTGGTATAAGCCTAAAGATGTTCAAGAGTGTTAATGTGTTGTTCATCAAGCATTTCAAGTTGGTGTAATTGTTGTTGCGTATAGGTGTCATTATCGACAAGACCTTGAAGAGCAATCTGTAATGTCGGGATTTCTAACTCTAAAGGTATGATGGCCTCAGTACCATAAACAAGGTTGAAAGGTGTATTTCCCGTAGAGGAGCCAACACTTGTGCGATAGGCCTATAACGCATATTGCAATTGTGTGTGCCAATATTTTTGGCTTAGATTAATAGTTTTCTTGAGGATTTGTTCAAGGATTTTATTAGTGCTTTCAGCTTGACCATTAGATTGTGGGTAGTAAGGTGTTGAAAAGCTATGTTGAATATGAAAGGTCTCCAGGAACTTCTTCACATCATTATTTTTAAATGGTGTCCCATTGTCAGAAACTAATGCGGAAGTGATACCAAAGCGAGCAATGATGTGTTCCATTAAGAAATGAAATATCACATCAGCCATGGTGTAGCGAATAGGAATAGCTTCAACCCATTTGGTGAAATAATCGGTTGCAGTAATGATAAACGTATGTCCAACAAAAGAAGGTGGTGAGATCTTTCCAATTAGATCTAGGCCCCACATGAAGAATGACCAAATAGGTATTTGGGCATGGAGCTCAGAAGCAGGAGAATGAATAAAATGGCTATGTTATTGCCATTTTTGACATCGTTAAACATACGAATAACAATCTTTTTCCATATTTTTCCAATAGTAGCCCATACGAAGGATTTTTTGTACTAAGGTTTTTCCTCCAAAATGACCTCCACAAGTGTCTGTGTGAGCTTCTTTGAGGGCTATATGAGATTTACAATCCTTGAGACATCATAGGAGAATGTCATCAAAGGATATTCTATACAACAGATCAGCGAGGATGATATACTTGGTTGCTAGCTTTTTGAGATGAGTTCAGGTGTTTTTTGTTGTAGGCTCAAGAATGGTACCATCTTTTAAATAATTATATATGGTGTCATACCATTCACTTGAGTTATCTAAGAATGTTGGGAATGCGTCATCAGACTCATCATTGATGGAGGGTTTCATGATTGGGTGGATGGTAAACATGACGTGTTCGAGAGGATTTGAAGGGGATATGAGAGAAGCCGCACTAGCCATTGAATTCGCATGTCAATTATATATTTGAGGGATGTTATCAATGGTGAACGATTCAAATTGTTCTAACAAGGTCATTACGAGATTTTTATATTTTAATATTTTTTCGTGTTTAGCTTGATAAACTCCGTTGATTTGTTTGATAACTAATTGCGAGTCACCAAAAAATCTTAATATCTTTGATGCCTATGACTAAAGCAACACACAATCCAGTGATTAATGCTTCATACTCAGTTGTGTTGTTTGTAAATAGGAAATTTAAGTGATACAACAAGGGAATAGGCTTTTCGATGGGTAGAATTAAAATAACTCCAATACCAAAGCCTGTTGTGCACTTGGATCCATCAAAGTATAATTCCCATGTAGGAAGTTCTATAGTCAACACACTATCATCAAGAAAAGAGTCATCACAGGGGAGAGCTAAAGGAGAAGGAGTATCAGCTAAGTGGTCGGTTAAGGCTTGGCCTTTGATTTATTTTTGGGAAATAAACTTAAGGTCAAACTCAGTCAACAACATTACCCATTTAGCAAGATATCTTGATAGGTCTATTTTATTAAAAATATATTTGAGAGGGTCAAACTTTGTCATCACTTGAATTTCTATGTTTAGTAAGTAGTGTCGCAACTTACTAGTGGCGAATATATGAGCCAAACATTGTTTTTTTAATTATTGTGTATCGGTTTTCATAATCGATTAGAGTTCAACTAATGTAATAGATAGGATGCTCTTTTCCATTGTTGTCATGTTCAACCAACAAAGCAGAAAGAGCATGGGTGGAAGCAACGATATAAAGGATGAATGGTTTGTTTGGTATAGCAGGTTGTAAATTGGGTGGAGTCACAAGGTATACTTTCAAAATATCAAAGGCATGTTTACAATCCTCATTCCAATCAAAATGCGCATCCTTTTTGGGGTGTGTGAAAGGTAACGTTCAATCAGCTAAGGAGGAAACAAAATGATGGATGGCTTGAATCCTTCCTTGTAATTTGTGTAATTAGGAGATGGTGCGAGGAGATGGCATGTTAATTATAGCATCAATTTTCTTCATGTCCACCTCAATGCCTTTGTGAGATGATAAACCCTAAAATTTTACCACTATCTACTCCAAAGACACACTTCTTAGGATTTAAGCGCATGTTGTACTAACGCATTCGCTCAAAGATTTATCGAAGAACATGCACATTATCTTGTCATGTTAAGGATTTGGCGAGAATTTCATCAACATAATCTTCTAAGATTTTACATGTATATAATCACGAAATATCAATGTCATTTCTCATTGATAATTTGTGACTACGTTCTTTAATCCAAAAGGCATCATAACCCAAAAAAATGTTCCCCAAGCGAATGCGAATGTCATCTTGTATTGATCTTGTGGGTTAATAAAGATTTGATTATATCCAAAAAATTCGTCCATAAAGGACAACAAAGCATGTCCAACAATTGAATCCACGATTATGTCGATATTAGGAAGAGGAAAATCATCTTTTAAAGAGGCTCTATTCAAGTCATGAAAATTCATACATATCCTAACATGATTATTGGGTTTAGCAATGGTGATAATGTTTGATATCCAAGGGGAATAATCAATAGGTCGAGTGAAACCTATGTCAAGGAGTTTTTCTAGTTCTTCTTTAACATGCAAGGCTATCTTAGGGTTCATTTTTTCGTATCTTTTGGCGAACGGGCTTAGAATTTTCAACGAGAAAAATGTTGTGTGTTACGATCTTTGGATCTATTCCTAGCATATCAGAATTCTTCTAAGCAAAGAGTTTAGGAAAGGCATGAAGCAAGATTGCAAGATCCTCTTGTCCTTCATCATCAAGGCACTTACCAATTTTAATGACTTTGTCTTTATCATCGATGTCCATTGATATGTCAATGGTATCCCCTAAGGGGAGTTTATTTGACTTAGGAAATTTTGGATCATATGTTTCCATGCTTGTGGGAGTGTCATGAATATCAATAACGTTGAGCTCAGTACTTATCATAACACAAGAATCATTCCTCTTGGGAATGAAAGGCTTATCAGAAGCACCTAACATTTATTTCAAAGCTTCATCATCGTTTACATATTCCAATGATGGTGGTGAATCCATATCAATGAATTCGAGATGCTTGAGTGTAAGATTGATTCTTGGTGTACATGTGATAGTGTTGATGTTGAATTATGGTCATTGATTTCCTTTTTTAGTTTTAGAAAAGGAAAACCCTAAACTGGTTTTAGTCTCCTGTGTATTGGGTTCAATGGGGACTCGAATGCCTTGTTCATGTTTTCCACATCCTTTGTTAGTGTTATAGTTGTGGGAGACATTTTCTCCTTAATATTATTCTTCAAGGTAGGTCGGCCTTTCTATTTTGAATAATATTTATATTTATTTCCTAGCCACTCTAGAAAGAAGGCCTCTTAGTTGGGTATAAATAGAGGATGAAGAATTTTCATTTGATCATCAAGTTCATTCATCATAATTCACATTCCTAGAAGAATTTCATACTTGAGCAATAGATCATTAGTATGTTGGATGATTTCGGGATCGTATCCCTGAGGTCATCATATGACCAGGCCACTACTCTTTCATATTTCTCACAAAAATGGATGAGTCTTTCTTTATCGTGTTGCAGGACATCTTTTTCGACTTTGAGCCTCCTTCCATCTCCGACCTGAAGATCTACATAGTCACTTTTGTCTACTACAAAATTTCTCTTATCATTTCTTGCAACATCACAATCAAACAGGTTTCCGAGAGTGACCAATCCTTTTGGGAGTTTGTTGGACCTTAATTGAATGATTTGGCCTTCATATGCCTTGATAATTATCGGTTGGATTTGCTCAATGAACTCTCTAGACTGTTGCATGAATGAGGTGATGTGTTCATCACTTTCAAACACTTGCCAACTTTGATCATTATCTGGGATTATCGGTTGGACAATCACTCATATAGAGTGTATGTTATTAATTAAGTCGAAAGAAGGATCGAATTGAGATCTAATTATTTCCATGCAGTCCGCATCTATATTTTTCTCTTTGGGCACTGTCTGTATATTGAAGGCTTTGAAGATTTCAATCAGGTCCCAAACTCTATGTGTATAGGATCTCATGCGGATGTTCTTGGATGTAGAAATCCCTCAGACTTGATTTACCACTAGCTCAGAGTCTCTAAACACCATTATTTGCTTAGTGCCCATTCACTCTACAAGGCTTAAACCTTACACTAGTCCTTCATATTCAGCTTCATTGTTCGAACAAGTGAACTAGAAGCAAAAGGACCGAAGTTTCTTTTCATTGGATGTCGATGTCAAGCTTATCTCGGTTCTTGCGCCAACTTTGCATTTTTCTCCATCAAAATGCAACATCCATATCTCTGAGGCTAGAAAATTCTCGGATTCCTTCACAACCTTCAGGATCACCTGATTGTTGGAAATATGTGCCTTAATCTTGCTGTCTTGTACCACTTTGGTTTGAGTACTTCATGTGTTCAACTTATTCCTTGTCGTTGAGACTTTGTCTGGTTGGTGGGACTCCTGGGGGTGTTCCAACGATGGCCTGACAGGTCTGTCTTGGCAGCATGGTTTATCAGTTGGCGATCGCTATTGACGAGATACTTTGTGTTGTCCCACCGATATGCCAATAATGAGTTGAGCGGTTGAAGTTGGACCAAGTGGTGAAGAACCTGATCGACAGTTGTGGAGGCTTTGATCTGACAGTGTCTGTCGCGTTCAACGCCATCCTAAGGCAACTACCGTTGAGAAATTTTTGGCCAAGCGGAATTGCTTGTGTGTTCGATGCACGGCGATGAGTTAAGTGGTGTACACAATAGATGACACGTAGTTGGTGGTACCTGATAAAGTTTTCTGGTTGGTGTTAGCGAAGGCAGTTTCCTCTTGACTGTAGTTTTTTTGGCTGGTGGTTACGTGAGGTTGGTTGGTTGTTGGCGATTGTTTGGCTAAATGCCATATCGTGAGGGCTTTTCCCTTGGCTAGCAATAGAGTTGTTGACCACTGACCCTTGGAGGTTTGATGGATGGTTAGCGATGGAGCTCAAGGTGACCGATCTACAAGCAGTGAACGAATGGCAGTGTGACACATGGTGAAATCTCATTGGTTGTTTTTGCATCATTGTTGCAAATCAACTTCTAGTGACCGAAAGCATGTGCGTGTGTCTCGAGGGTTTGATCTGAGTGTGAATTGATTGGAGGGCAGCTCGATGTCAGCTACAAAGGCGGTGCAATGCAACCTGAGATGGTGAAGTTTGTCAGTGGGGTATTATGAGACCCTAAAGGCTGTTTGGTGGAATGCGGATTTTAACTTGAAGCTGAGAGGTCGGCCTGAGGCCGATGGAATGTTGACGGATGTTGAGCCGGAAGGTGAGGCCGGATGTTGATCGATAGTAAGCCGAAGCTGAAAGTAGACCAATCCGATAGAGATCAGATCAAAATATCGAATGATCGACGGATCGACAAATCCATGATCGGTGAGCTCGGTCAGAGATCGGAGAGAGTGTGTTTGAGTGGTATGTGCAAAGAATTGTAACTACGAACATTGAGACACTTGGAACTTGAGCAGATGTGAACCTGAGGAGGTCATGAGGCTATGCCGGTTGAAAGGTTGGTTGTGTGAGTGGGCTAAGTAGCTAAAGGGAATCTTCATTGTATGTCTTGTGAAGACATTGTAACAGTGCAAGGTTGCAGATCTATGTTGTGGCCTATTTTTCTCCATATGAACAAGATGTAACTCTTGTAATGGCTATGAGCCTGATATTGTATTGTAACCGTTCAGTTGTTGAATAATACAATGGCTCTATCTTTTGGAGTGTGAGGTTTTTTACCTAAAAGGGTTTTCCCCATGTAAATTTGTGTGTTCATTTGTTTGTCTGTTCATGGTGTTGAATTTGGCTTTAGTTTGCATGTGCTTTTCTCAAAAGGATCAATGGGGGAGATCTACTACATGCCTACTTCCAATTTTTGGCATAGTAGTTTGTGTCTTTGGGTTGATTTCAAGAAATGAAAATCACCAAAGGCACTGTTCTTCTTAGATATTTCATTCTAAGTTGACCCGTCCTTCCCCAACACTGATCTTCATCATAGATGACATAAGTCCCCAATCCGGTGGCATGATAGTTACCAAAAGGATCAGTGTCTATATATTCACTCAAGAGGACCTCTTCTCGATCTGTCTAGTCTCCAGTCACCTTCTAATACTCTAATAGCTCAGTACAATAAGTTTTCTCTTTGGTGAAAGAGGTATGAGCAGCCTCAAAGTTGATCATGGCTTCATCAGTGACATGTTCTGAATGTAAAGGTTCGGATATTATTTTCATTTTAGCTCCATGCTTGGTCCTGAGGATCAAGTGTGACTAATCCAAAGAAAGATATCCACCTATCTTTGAAATGAATTCTCGGGATAAGCAAATACCGAACATGGCGGGAACGTCTATGATCACGGTATCTTGTGGAACTGTGATACTAGGGTAGGAGAATAGAGTCAAGGGGAGGTTCTTAATGACATCTATGGTTTCAACCTTATTCCTATCAAGCTGCATAACCCCCTTTTTTAAAGGTTCATAGCTAATTCCTAAGGCTTCAACTATTTGCTTTGGCATGACCGTGGTGCTATCACCGGAGTCAATCATAGAATTATGCAATAATTTCTTCCCTACATTAAGAGTTAGGAAAAAGGGCTTTGGTTTTGGCTTATCTCTAACTTCATTAGAGGCCTCCTCTGTACTATTTGTGAGAACTTTGGTAGGAGGTGATGGATCAATGAACTTTCCAGGTTGAGTGATTGCTCTATTGGTTCAATAACTGCATCTTCCCAGAGGGCCTTCTGTAGCAATGACTTCTGCTGCAGAATAGCTAAGATATCCGAAAGGGACACGTTAGCAAAGGATTTTTTCAATTGTTCCACCATATTGAATGGCGAAAAATTTGAAAGCTTCTATTCCTTAGCCCTAGTTATAACAATTTACTTGTGTGGTTGCAGTTGCAGAGCAATTATGGAAGGACTAGGAGGTTGGTCGAGAACAGGCTGCAGAGTGATCAACTCGCCTATCAATCTTCTCTTTGAGCTAGTGTTATAATCTAAATGTACTTGCAAGGTCTCTAATGTGGACACCTCATTTGCAAATATTTCCTCTTCTCCTTCCATCCATGAGAAGAGCGCATGGTTGGGAGTTATGTCAGTTTATTGTTCCAAGGACATCCCTTGCATTTGAATGGTAAGCACCATGCTTTCCATTTGTGGAGAGGTATATGCATAACCTCCTGAACTTGATGCAACACCTTAGTTGTGTTGTTTCACCACCCTCTGTTGTAGGTTTCCGTATGGGAAATTTCAAGGCATATGTGCTTTGTTGCAGGGGAAGCACCAAGGGTGACATCATCAACGAGATTATTTTTCCCCGCTACCAACTCTCTATTTGAACTCGATGGGACATTAGGTAGTTGTGTAGGGACTAAAACCATCTGATTACTCAATTGAGCATGCAGACTCGAGCGCGTACCTCCTTGGCATTGGTTCTGCTGGTAGGAAGGTCTTCCACCTTGGTAATTTTGGTAAATTGGCTCTTGGGGCATGGATTGATTGTGTTTAATGGTAGTTACTTCATTTGAGATACTTTGCAGTAACTCCTTAGCATCGTTCATCTCACCCCTTGAAGGATTAGATGTGGAAGTGACATTCTGTGGCATGCACGAATATGTGTACATAGATTGGGGAGGAGCGGGCGCACTTGTAGATGCTATTTCCTAGGTGAGAACTGATATGTCTAGAAATATAGGCATAGTGGGATGAGGTGGCAGCTTTATGTCGTTGATCAAGTTAAATTCTCTACTTTAACAATGATGTTGTACACATTCAATGGAGTGGTTCCACAAAGGGACCGGATCATCATCGAGATGTCGCATTAATGGATTTCAGGTAGAACATGAATGCCAGCTCAACTAGTGGGAAAATAGTAGCCTGAATCCTTTGCCAAGTTGTGTGGAACCGGGCGTTGAAGTCAGTCATGGCTTCATATGGGGCCCGCTTTATGGTTTCCAGTTAATGATATAGCGAAGACCAATCTCCATCATTCAAAAATATTTTAGAGAAAGGATCTTTGAGCTGATCCCAAGTACCAATAGTGTTAGCTTGCAAAGTGATGTACCAATCTAGCGCCTTACCCTTGAAAGAGGATGCAAGTAACCTCAGTGCTAGCCTAAGTTTTGATCAGCCATACCATGCACCAGACATACTTTTGCCATAACTTACAGGTGTTCAGATGGTGTTTTCGAGTCATCCCCGATGAATTTTGGTATAGCTATTAAAGCAGAGGCCAAGATAGAGGCCCAGACGACAAGTGCTAATGGTGTTACAAGGGGGCTTCTAGCATCCCATACCACATAATTTATCTTAGCAATTGGCAACATGGCTGGTGGAGGGATCAGAACGTTTACTTGATGGGTTCTAGTTTATATTGTTACTAGCAGTGGTACTACCAAGCCAGGGTTATTTGTTGTTTGGGATCTAGTAACAAGTCAATGGCTCATACACCCACTTTAGGTTTAAGTACATTTAAGAAGTCCCATCAGGCGTGCCAGAAAAAAGAAACTATTGATGCCAAAATTTGACAAGCAACAACCTAATGGGAAACTTAGTTAATGGGGGGGGGGGGTGGGGGGAGCAATTGCACTAAACTGAGTAACCTTCGGGTTTTAAATAAGTTCGGTTCTCTTATAGTTTGGGGTTTGGAATGGGAAAAGGAAGCATATATATAAAATAAAGATCTAACTAAGGTGATGCACCAAGATGTAGGTGTGTTCAGGCAAGGGAAACTTTCCTTTCGGATGTGGTTTGAGGGTCATTCAACAATTTTCTATGTCCCAGAATAATAGAAATCAAAGATGAAAACTTAAATAATTTATCAAATAACATAAAATAACTCTTATACACATTCTCTAAAAATAAGATTACAAGACATGGTCTAAATCAACAAAATTATATTGAAATTATAGAAGTTCTACAAATAAACTACCTAGTACAATAATGGTACAGTATAATATTTTATCAAATAGCTAGGAAATAGAAAGGTCGAACAATGGCACAATCTATGAGTTTTATACAATAATCTAAAAACAATACAAAAGGCCTAGTGTCTTTTCACTATTTTTTTGTATGTTCCGAACTCATTTTTGAAAAGAAGAAGCAATATTTATAGAAAATGATCCCACCACCTAAAAGCCAATAACAAAAAAGATTCCAAGGCAAGAGCAATGATTTCCCCAAGCCATTGCAACAAAAAATATTTTGAGCCATAAAATGCAATTGCCTTCGAGCCAGATGCATCCCCTACAAATGATGGTGGTGGTTCCAGTGTAGAAGCATCAAACTCCCATGTAGACATGTGTCGCTTGCCCACGAAGTTAGTTAGGACATGTGGCAATATGATGAGGCTTGTTGCTCATTCCTTCCTTCCCTTCGATGAAATATTTGTGGAGAAGACATGTGGAGAAGTCTTTGTTACTCGTGTTGACCGTGTGGTCTGCCAAAAAGGTGTACACATAATGATGCTACGTGGCATGCAAACGCGACTTGATAGAGAAGCGAAGGGAAGAAAGCCTCAAAGGTGCATGTTGCTGACATGTAGAAGCATGGTGAAGCTCAGTAGAGAAGTGAGAGATGAAATCCTTGCGAGGAGCGTGCCACATACACATGGCAACACCAGGCGAAGCTCTTCAAAAGAGGGGGTCGAAGATATTCAAATATATGGGGTGTGGGCGGAAGCCAAGCAAAATAGTATTTATCAACCCAAAGGGAGCTCAAGGGATTTTATATCCACATATATGATCTAATTCAACTAGGTAGAGCATGATTACCAAACAACAATTAGTGGTTTATTATTTTTTTGTAGCAAAATTTGTATTAGTTGTGTGTTAGGGTTTGGTTCAAGTATATAGTCCACAAATCTAAAAAAATTGGGGAAATTTAATTATAGTGTAGAATTTTCTAACTCTATCTAGTGAATTTATCCATAGGGTATTATAGGTAAAATTTTAAAAAAATTGGCCATTATTTACCACATCTATGATATTATCCCATTGTGATATTCTCTTCAAGCTAATAATTCTAAAACATAAATCTAAGAACCATTTTTCTAACCTAGGTAGTTTTTCACATCCTTTAGACACCTACCCCATTATGAAAATATATTCATATTGACTCCTTTGTGATATAGTTCTAGTAACCCTTTTGGTAACCTTGGTTGTCCACTATGGTTGGTAGTCAAAAATTTAAATGATCAATTAGAGATTTCTTTGAAATTAGTGTTAGATAAATTCAGCCAAGTGTAGTTGATATGGAATCAAGTTTCTCTAAGTTCACAAATCTTAACAAGCTCAATGATAGACAATACATTAGGTGACCTTACTACCATCTATATGAACCTCCCCACACAACTCTTAACATAATTTACATTTTGATATTAGACAAACATTGATGGTTTTTCCAGCCTTTAGAATCTTGATAAGCCCCAATGCACACCTAAATTGGAATTTCTAAATTTGATGGCATAGTATATACATAAAAGTAGTATGCTACAATCATCAAATCCCAATAGGTCAAAATCACAATATTACATCTTTCTACTTGCAACATGATGATATTCAATAATATCAATGATTAGAAAACCCTAATATTTTATCACATGGGCATACTCTTGGAAGAAGGCTCTTAGTCACTCTAGTCCAAGTACATACAAAGACTTCACATGATCCTTAACTAAATTATGCAAACACATCCAATCTATGACTACCAAGCCTCATTTGAAAAAACATCCAACTAAACAAACTTGGCCTTCACAACAACAAAAAAAAAAAGGAGTTATTTAATCAATGATCTTAAAGATTATATCTAGCTTGAAGTTAGAATGTTTAAGCCTATCACATTATAAGGTAATCTTAGGTTAGCTCACTTAGCTGAAAATAAATTTGTAACTCAATGTCATCCATTTCAAGCTTCACAAGATAACATGCCACCAGTACTTTATCCCATACTGCTCAAGAACATGCCCACACACTCCCTTAGTCCTCATTCACCATCCATCAAGTGCTTCATCCATGAAGAATTATGTTTCATTTTACAATTACAATGAAAATATACATCATGTCATCACTATTTAGAAAATAAGTTGTATCTACTTAATGTGGAGTCACTTCCAAAACCTAAAGAGTGGAAATTCGCCAAGGAATCCCATGGGAAAGAGTAGCAAATGAAAGAGGGCATAAATGAGGAACCTGCGATAGAAATCTTTGTATGTCCATTGAAAAGCAATTTAAATCCCAAATAATGAAGGTCAAGGGGTCCTTTTCAAAATATTCCCTCACTATTCTATTAATTTTGATAACATACATAACTTTATCAAAGTCAAACAATCTGATTTTTATATATACCCATGTTCTAGATTAGATGTCATGGCAGAACAACATCTATAAAAGTCAACAGAATACACATTAGACTGTATTTATTAATTGATTGAAAATAAAAAATATTCATACATTTTATTTTCAATTCATTAATAAATACAGTCAAATGTATGATAATAAATGAAGAAAACCTTCTTTTTAATGACAACTACAAAAATGTTCACATATCCATAGGAACTACAACCTAAAATTATGTATGTTTGTCCTACCTCTAGCATAATGGACTTTGTCCTCCCCTCCGGATGTTTTTTCTTAATTCAACACGGATCTCTTTCCATTTCTTTCCTCGAATGTAAAGATGGACCACTAGAATCTGATTCCTTTTCCTGTAGAGGAGATATTCAACAGATTCGGTCTTCTTCATTTCTGTATATATACAACTGCCCAGATTGATCATTGTGACACAGAGACGATGAGAATTAGATATATCTGATTCGTTTTCATGTAGAGGAGATATTCAACAGATTCAGTCTTTTTCATTTCTGTATATATACGAGTGCCCAGATTGATCATTGTGACACAGAGACGATGAGTATTACATATATCTGGCAAGGTGGTTGACCATAAAAGGAATGGGGCGCTGATGGGATAACTCAGTTCAAGAGATTGAATTGCATAGATCTCTGCTTAGTTTTCCCATCGCGTCCCATGCCATTTATGGTATATCGATAGAATTTTTTTTTATTGTTTTTGATTAAAAGGTAATATGTTTTAATGGGTTCTTAAAATTCAGCACAACAAAATGATGATTTTTTCTGTTTGATTTTATTGATTTTAATAAATTTGATAATAAATCTCATCGAAAAATTATTTTTATATATGTTTTTCTGTCTGATTGTAGTAAGTTTGATTGAACTAACTTATGATTGTTCCACTTAGCACTCAGACTCCTGCTGTAATTTCTGCATATTTCTATTGGCATTTTTATTTTGTATTTTCTTTTGATTTACAGGTTAAAACCTGTGGGAAAAGGACTAACATGGTTGAAGAAAGTATGGTAATGTTTTGGATCAGTTGAGGGCAGTCCCTGGCTTCTCCCATTGTAAAGGAAGATGATTTTGTTGGACTTTTATGAGATGCTTCTAAGTGATAGTGTGTAATGGTTGGATCAGCTGATTAAATGGTGGTGATTTGTCTTATGCAATTATCAGAGAATCTGCCTTCTCTTAAGCTTTGGATCATTGGATTGTAATTTACTACTGATTTTCATATTTCATATTGAGATCTGCACAGGAAACCCTTGAAAGCTTCTTATGGTTTTTTATACATAAAATTATTAAAATGATTTTCTAATGGGTCACAGTTAAGTGAGATGTCAATTGTTTTATGAGTTTATACATTATTTAAATTGTGTACATTAATTGACATGAGTGTCCTATAATGCATGAAATTGATGTATACTAGTTTTAATTTTAATTCTGTATATATATTTGGATGAAGCAGCAAGTTTCTCTTAAATTCAATCTTAACAATTTTTGTACACACTCACAGTTAATTTATGAAATTCTAATTCTGTCATTGACATTCTAAAATCAGACAAACAAACAAGATATACAGATTTTATTATAAATCTAAAAAATTATAAAAACAATAATATAGTGTGAATGTTTCTGGATTAACTGTGTATTATTTTTTGAATCAATTTTTTCGAATCATTGTCCTGTTCCTGATGATGAATCACTGATTGTAATTCAAAAAGTCATTCAAAAAAGAATACACAGTTATATCCAGAAATATTCATACTATCCAGAAATATTCATACTATTCTTCATGGACTGTAGAAAAATTATACCTACTAACAATAACATAATTTTAATAAACTTTATATATGAAAGTTTGGATTATAATATTTAAGGTTAATGGCATTTTACTTGTTTTTGTTTATAATTACTTTCTATTGACAGTTTTATTAATAGATTCATGAAAATTGAAGAATAAAGATAAATTGAAGAATTCAACTATCTAGTTTTTAAATCAAACTCATTGATCCATATTTCATTAATAGAATTGATATTTTTATATATTATTTTTTAATATATTTAATTGATTTTATTCTGATTATATCTAATTCATCCACAATATCAGAAATTAAAATCTTATCAGATAAAAAATTATATTTAATATAATTATTACCATGTGTTAGAATTAAAAATTTGATGATATCGTTGAACAGATATAAGCTCTTCCAAGAAGACTGAAAGTAAACACTGCCAAATTAAAAAACAGGGAAAATGAAAAACCTAAAAATCAAGCCTTCATTTTCAAAGTGAAGCTCACTTGGAATTTTCTTGACGAGTACGATGAAAGTCAAATCAAACTCCCTCACTATTACCGAGTCTAAATCACAGTCTGTTTTTTTAAGTCCAGAGAATTGACTGATTTTTTATGGTTTACAGTTAAAATATCGACTCAGACTTTGAAATGTATATTACATCTAATTTGAGCCGTTATGAATAAATTGTTATTGTTTTTTTTATGGTTGTTTAAGTCCAAATTTTGATTTTTAAGTAATAATTTGTCATTATTTTTTATGGTCATTTAGAGTCAATATTTTGATCTATAAAAATATCTGATTTTTAAGTTGGGTATTTATTAATAATTTGTTGTTAAGTTTTATAGTAGTTTATAGTCAATACTTTCAAGTCTTGACCCACAAATATATCTGACTTTTAAGCTGAGTGCTTATGAATAATTTGTTGTTAAGTTTTATGGTAGTTTATGGGTCAATTATTTTGAGTTTCGCCCAAAAATTTACCTGATGTCCTAGTTGAACACCAATGAATAATTTTCTGTTATCTTTTATGACTGTTTGTAGTCAATGCTATTGAGTCTTGACCCACAAATTTACCTGACATCTAATCTGAGCACACACGAACAACTTGCTGACTGTTGACTTTTAAACTGAAAACTGGAACATGCTGGGAAGGTGTTGTACACCTTACATAATAAAATATTTTATAGTTTTGACAATCATTTGTTAGGGGAGGTAGAACATGACATTGAAAATGTACTTAATATGGGTTGCACATGAAAGTGGGACCTCATTGTTCATAACCACATATTCAATCTGGCTAAATGAGAAAATATATTTATTGTTTACCAGCTTAATTCCAAGAACAAAAACAATTAGCATGAAAATATCTAACATTATGTATTTATTTGTATATTGAATAAATTGATTTTCTATTGCTAGATGATTTTTGGATTCGATTGTGTAAGAAATTTTGGATAGCTGAGAACTCAAGGAGTAATTCTACTTTATCTTGTTTTTACTTTTATATTTTATTTTATTAGTTTAGATTTCATTCTCAATTCAAATCTTTAGTTTTTAATTTTGATTGGAACAATTTTACAATTTTACAATTTCTCATTCTTTTATTAAGTATTCTAATAAAGTGGCCTTCTACCTCACGTAGTATTCTCTTGATTTCATTAACAAAATTTCTACAATAGAATAAATCTTGGAAGCATTACTTCACCATGTAGCCTTTGCTTCCCCTTCACATCAGGACCATTCCTAAAGAGATATCTCATAAGGGGGAGTTAATGGCCTTATGGAAATGTTTAAGGATTCTCCTTTAGAAGATTCTTGAGTCAAGACCAATATCTTAAGAGGAAGCTAGAGGTTTCATGCTTAAACCAAATGACTCTGGGTGTAGAATGCAATGACAACTTCCGTATGCTTTAGATAGTAAATTAGGGATTTGACCCCCCAAAAATGATGTTTATGTTTAGTAGGAAATAATTATTTCTTGATGAAAACATAAAATTGGACATTTATAACAAATTCTAGATGGGACATGACACTCATATTTTACTAACACTAGTGCATGTAGGTTTTTCCAATTATTTTAGCATTACACATGATGTATCAAATAATAAAATACAAGCAATAGTTGATTGAATATTTATACTATAGGAGCAACAATGGTGGTCTTGTCATCCTTGGTGGTTATATTAATTGTAGCATTATTCCTCTATCAATTTATATTTTTATGAAAAATGAACTTTTTGCGATGGAAATTAAATCTATTATTTCTACTATAACAATATAAAAATACCAATTTGCTACCTATTCTATGTTTTTGAAAAGATAAGCAAAATTTTCACGGTGTCGTACCCTTCACAAGGGGCCCAAAGGGCCAAAGGACAACATAGAACAAAACAGATTTGAACTATAGGAACAACCAGAAACAGCTGACAGACAGTTGTAGAGAATAGAGAAACAGAAAAGAAATAGCCTAGGAACTAGGGGGGGGGGCAAGCCAACCTCCAGAACCTGAGGACCCAGAGAAACAACGAGTTTGGGGAGGCCTTTCTTCTTGCGCAGCACAACCGACCAAGGAGGCTCGGAAGCAACCACCGAGCAGGGCAAGGGGGGAGGAACAACAACAACCACTATGGGCAAGGAGCCACCATGCAACAAAGGCATCGACAGCAACGAAGAGGAGACCAGAGTGAACGATGCAACAACCGAGACGAGAGAGGGAGTAGGAAGTGACTGCACATTGACAACAAATCGGTGCAGCAAAGGATCAATAGAAGAGGGAGCTAAAATAGGAGCCTGGGGAGGCTCAGACCCCAGAGGAGGGACGGGAAGATCGCCCTCCTCAAAGGAAATATCATAAGAGTCTGAAGAGGTAGCATCGACTGTGAGATGATCCGGAAGAGCATTCTTCCACCAAGTAGCAGCACCCTTACGGCGAGCAAGAGAGCAACTCGAGGCCAAATGTCTAGTAGCAAAACACCTCCTACAACGAAAGGGGAGGCCCTCATAGTCCAACAACTGCGACCAGGGTCTGTCCAAAACCATCAAAACCACCTCACCATGGAGGGGTTTGGAAATATCAATATCAACCAAAATACGGGCAACCGTGGTGTGCCCCAGATCCCATGATGTTGAGTCCACCATGAGGAAATGACCAATAGAGTTACCAATAGCTTCAAAACATGACAACTCCCAAAACTGAAGAGGCAGATTTGGGAGACGGACCCAAACAGGTCTGATGTTCAGTGGCTTAGTAAGCAGGCTGAAGGAGTGTGACCAAGTCCTAATGCATAAGGAATGGACACCCCACAACCAACCCATGTCCAACACATAGTCCCAATCCACAGGGGAGGAGAAGGAGACAAAGAAAAACCCTCGAGCACTGGGATAAATCTCAATCTGTCCTGAGACAATGGGCTTCCAAGAAACAAAAACCCACTCATGTAGATTTGGAAGGGAGGGCCACAGGCCATTAAACCTACAAACCGCACCTTGCCTCAAATAATACTCTTCATTTTCAGCTACTTCAGGACCACAGACAACCATGGGGGAAGCCCGAGCACAAGGCAAAGGACGAACCTTTGAGGGAGCAGGTGCAGACCGGGAGCCAACCTTTGAAACAACCTTTGAGAAAGACTTCCTTCCAGCAGGAGCACCTGAGGAAGACGACACCATAGGGACAGAGGCCACACCAGGAACAATCAAACCAACCCCCAACAAGGAATTGGGCAGATCCCCCGCAGCACAACCCACATCACCATAAACCTGAGCAGCCACAACCCTTTCAACAAGGGCATTACCAGACCCGCAAGGCACACCGGAAGGGAAAGACCTGCCCGTGCTAGAATTCTCGCACAAAGAAGTCTTCGCTAGAGAGCCAAACGAAAGAGCATTAGATAGAGGGCCACACGAGGAAGACACGGTCTGGGAGCCAACAGAAAACGCCAGAGGGGTAGTCGAAACAAACGAGCCATCCATAGCAACCGCAGGAGGTCGATCTCTCCCACCCAGAGGCAACGCAGGAGGAACGCACACAGATCGCGCGCCATTTTCAATTTGAAATCGCCTGTCGTTGCAAACGCCCGCACAGTCCATTTTTAATGCAAGATCTATTCTATGTTGTGATTACCTATCTTCATATATTTCTAACATTCACGATCTAGAAACTATTATCATATGCAATATGGAAAAATATATAATAGCTTTGATATGACATATTGATACAAGACAATGCACATTTTACTCCATGCACAACTTCAAATATATAGTTTTTCTCCATTTTCAACTACATAGTTAAAAGTCACCTTAGATTTTTCTTTTATTCTTTATAAGCTAGTAAAACTACCTATACAATTATCCTATTTGTACTAAGAAACACTCTTAAATTAGAGCATCAAATTAATTCTAGTCATCACAACATCAGCAAGAACTTGACACAATGTGTCTCTTATTTATTTCAATTTTTGATGTAATGTATTTGAAAAAGATAAATCTTAGCATATTTTAATTACAAGCACTGAAGGATGTAGATTACAATAAAATGTGTAGTTAAAAAGGTTGCAAAGAATTAAAGTTTTGAAAATGATTATACAAATTTATAAATAATATTACACTTGAGACAACAAGATATGTAACAAGGTGATTATAATAATTAAAATGACACTTAACAAAAAAATGATGTTTTGAAAAATATAACACCTCAATCAAACTTATAAATCATTATTAACATTGTTTAATAAAATGATAGTTAAAAATGTTATCATCGTAATAATAGATCATAAATTATAATCCTAAAATTAATTAAAAATCTCTCATAATATTTTTTTCAAAAAAAATTCTAACTCATAATATATCTGACCAAAATAATTTTTATTTTCCATGGGCAGATAATTGTGGGCCACAATAAAATTTTAGTGACCTTGATGTTCAATAAAAGTATTCTACTCTAGGATAGTCTAGAAGCTTTTTTAACCTAAAGTCTATATTAGAATTGGAGACCAGGTTTATTCTAGAGAATTGGAATTCAAACTTCCCTAGTACTTAATATTTTTCCTAAAGCTGCAGAAATTTCCTGTCATTGTACGTGATGTTTGATTTGTTAATTTAATATTGTAGCTCGGACAGTTGTTTCTCCAATTCTAAGAATTAGCATTTAATTCTTGAGACTTCTAGATAGAAGTTAGTTAGGTCTAATTAATCTTAGCCATTGATTGAGATTAAATCTTGGCCATTGGTTTTCCAATGAGAATAGTTTAAAAGGGCGTCATTGGGAATTTGGAGAACACAGACTGATAGACACAAGTTGAAGAAATATTTGCAGTGATAGCAAATAGTCTTGCAGTGATAGCAAGGACGCAGTGATAGCGTTGGAGGTAGCAGCAGTGGAATTTCAGCAGGAGAAATTGAGAGAAGAATTTCCGATGAAGAATATTGCCGGAGCTTTGTCAGTGAGAGGCAAGCAGTTTCTTTTGTATCTCTTGATTTGCTGAAGATTAATATAATTCCTCATCTGCAGTACTGGTTTTCCCTCCGAGGTTTTTCCAGGGACAATTTGTCCAAAAATATTGTGTTTATTAGTTTGCATGTTTTCTTCTCTATTCCTGTGAGTTTTATTTGTGAAGTTGCAGTTGTATTATTTTTCAGTATTTGCTGTGAATTAATTTTCGGCAGTCAAATAATATTTATAGATAGGAGATTAATAACCAGTAACTGCAATAGATTTTTCACATGGTATCAGAGTAGATCTAAGGGCAGAAAGAGCTCAGCGCAGGCACAGGAAGAAAAGAAAAATAGAGGGTTTATAAAACCCAGTTCTACCTCTTCGGTATTATTATTTTTGTTATTACTATTTTTTGTTTGAGATGGCCTCAGCAGGTTTAAGAGATCATGATAGATTAGATGGAGCCTCAAATTTTGGTGTCTGGAAAGCCAGAATTTCTTTATTGCTGGAAGAGAATGGTATCAAGGAATATGTTACCAGTGTTGTAGCTGTACCTACAGATCCAGCATAGCTCTTAGCATATAAGAAGGAAGATGCCTAGGCAAGGAGGTTGATTCTTGATGGTGTTAAGGATCATATTGTTTCACATATCGCAGAGTTGGATACAACGAAGAATATGTGGGACGCCATTTTGAATCTATACCAGAATGCTACCACTAATAGGAAGCTGATTCTCAGAGAAAAGTTGAGGAACACCAGGATGAACAAGGGAGAGGATGTTACAAGTTACCTCACCAGACTTAGACTTGTCAAGGATGAGTTGGCAATTGTTGGAGATAAACCAGATGATGACGAGCTAGTACGGATAGCCCTAAATGGGTTTACTAAGCAGTGGAATGTCTTTGTTCAAGTTATTAATGGACGAGACACCTTACCGAGTTGGGATTGACTATGGAGTGACTTCACTCAGGAGGAGCTTAGATTAAGCCTTGTCAATGGTGCCAACAGTAAGAGTCAGAAAAGTGAGGCAAAACAGGAAAACGTTGCCCTAGCAGGAAAAGGTAAAGCAAAGAAGGGGTCTAGCAAAGGATCAAATCCCAAAGGCGAGAAGAAGAAGGACTTGTCTAAAGTCAAGTGCTACGGCTGTCACGAGTTTGGCCACTATGTCAGCAATTGCCCACAAAAGAAGAAAGGCAAGAAGCAGACAATAGCTTCAGCAAGTGCAAATGAGCTCTCTAGCATAATGGAAGATGAGTTTGCACTCATAGCTTGTATGGTTAGCTCAACCTCACAGGGTGTTTGGTATATAGACAGTGGGGCGTCATTTCATATGATAGGAGTTAGAGAATACTTCTCCAGTTATAAGGAGGAGGATATCAGAATCCAGATTTCTATGGGTAACATGTCCAAACTAAATCCAGTTGGAAAAGGGACTGTTCTATTTCAGAGGGAGAATGGCAAGCCGATTCCCATTCATGATGTGTTGCATGTGCCAGGTTTGGGTATGAATCTTATTTCCGTATCAGTCCTTCAGGATAAAGGCTACAATGT
Organism: Sequoiadendron giganteum; assembly: GCA_007115665.2. NCBI lineage: Eukaryota > Viridiplantae > Streptophyta > Pinopsida > Cupressales > Cupressaceae > Sequoiadendron > Sequoiadendron giganteum. The sequence goes on from CM021103.1 coordinate 559,767,868, forward strand.
ACTCTTTAGAGGGGCAAATGTGTTAATCAAGCACAAGGATTGGAAATCACCCATAGCTATTGGAGTTAGGAGCGACCGACTTTACAGGTTGCAGTTTGATACTCATAAGGCACTGATGAGTAGTGAAAATTCTAGAGATCAAGGAGAGCTATGGCATAGGAGGATGGGCCATATACATCATGGAGCACTCAAATTGCTTCATGAGACAGTGACAGGTGTTCCAGAGGTGAGCACAGAGCATGATGATGTATGTAAGGGATGTGTGTTGGGGAAGTTTGTGAAAGCAGCTTTTCCAAGGAGTGACACCAGATCCAAGGGTGTTCTTGATCTAGTACATTCAGATATATGTGGACTAATGTCGACAAAGTCTCTCAGAGGATACAAGCACTTTGTTACTTTTATTGATGATATCTCCAGGAAGACCTGGATATACTTCTTGAAGACCAAGGATGAGGTTTTCAGTCGCTTCCAAGAGTTCAAAGCTCTTGTGGAGAATTCGACAGGCAGGAAGATAAAGGTTCTTCGGTCAGACAATGGAGGCGAGTACAAAGGGAAAGAGTTACAGGAGTTCTATACCAAGGAAGGAATCAAGAGAGAGTGGAATGTTCCTTACAATCCACAGCAGAATGGGGTTGCTGAAAGGAAGAATTGGTCTATATCAGAGGCGGCAAGGGCTATGTTGTATGACCAGGATATGCCACGTTACTTATGGGCAGAGGCATGCAGTACAGCAGTATACATACAAAACAAGGTTCCACATAAGGTGTTGGGCAAGATGACACCAGAGGAGGCATTCTCAGGGAAGAAGCCAGATGTTAGCCACTTCAAGATATTTGGGAGTTTGGCATATTGTCACATTCCAGGTGCTACACGTTCCAAGTTAGATCAGATTGCAGAGAGAGGGTACTTTGTGGGGTACAGTGAAACCTCAAAGGAATATCAGATATTTATTCCAGGGGCCAGGAGGATTATAGTCAGGCATGATGTCAAGTTCATGGAGGACAAGGCATTTAGAAGGTCCAGAGATTTTCCAACAGATGATCAGAGTGAGCAGCCAACAGAAGCTCCAAGGATTGAGCAATCAGATCAGGGACAACGAAGCTCGAGTACAGTGAATAGTACAAGCACAGGCTTAGGTGCTGAGAGTTCACAGAGTATGGAGCAACAGATGCAGCAGATCCAAGAGATACATCAGGAATACACGGGGGTTGATATTTCATCCTCTACAGTTGGTAGCAGTAACCAACAGGATACTCAGGAGTTTGCGGGAGCTCCTAAGATGAGTAGTAGGCAGCGGAGACAACTAGCCATGTATAATGACTATATGGCTTTAGTTAGTCAGTTGGTAGATAGTGAGCCTTCCAGTTATCAGGAGGCCACACAACAACAAGTGTGGCGAGATGCAATGGTTGAGGAATATACCTCAATAGTGCAGAACGATGTGTGGGAGGTTGTGCCTAGACCGATAGATAGGGCAGTGGTTGGATCTCATTGGATATATAAGATCAAGCACGGTGCAGATGGTAGCATCGAGAAATACAAGGCAAGGTTTGTGGCCAAGGGTTTCTCTCAGAAGGAGGGAATAGACTATGAGGAGACATTCACTCCAGTGGCCAGGTATACTTCTATACGAGCTGTGATCTCTCTTGCAGCACAGATGGGATGGCAGATCCATCAAATGGATGTCAAGACAGCGTTTCTTAATGGTGAATTGAAAGAGGAAGTATACATAGAACAACCAGAGGGCTTTGTAGCACACAACAGTGAAACCCATGTGTGTAGATTGAAGAGAGCTTTGTACAGACTCAAGCAGGCTCCCAGGGCGTGGTATGAGTGCATTGATGAATACTTGCAGGGATTGGGCTTTGTGAAGAGTGAGGCGGATGCTAATCTCTACTACTTGGTAGTTGGGGGTGAGATTCTCATTCTTGTTCTATATGTGGATGACTTGTTTTTAACAGGTTCACTGGGGCTCATAAAGGAGTGCAAGAGGGACCTTGCAGTAGAGTTCGAGATGAAGGATTTGGGGCTTATGCACTACTTTCTAGGCATGGAGGTATGGCAGACAAATGGTGAGATTTTCCTTGGTCAAGGGAAATACTGCATTGAAATCTTGAGGAGGTTCGAGATGGAGGATTGCAGAGCCATGCCTACTCCTATGATCACGAATTGGAAGAAGGTAGACTCATCCAGGGAGAAGGATGTAGACCCCACCTTATACAGACAATTGATTGGGTCTCTCATGTATTTGGTCAACACCAGACTAGATATATCCTTTGCAGTAAATTCTCCTAATCAGTTCATGGTTGAGCCGAAGAGAATGCATTGGATAGCGACAAAGCATGTGTTGTGGTATTTGCGTGGTACAATCGAGTATGGGATCAAATATACTCGAGGTGATGGTATCAAGTTGATAGGCTATACTGACGCAGATTGGGCAGGCAGTACAATGGACAGGGAAAGCACTTCAGGGTGTTGCTTTAGCTTGGGATCAGGAGTTGTCTCTTGGTACAGCAGGAAGCAGAAGTCTGTGGCCCTAAGTTCCGCAAAGGCAGAATACATAGCAACTAGCATGGCAACATGTGAGGTGATATGGCTTCGAAAGTTGTTGGTAGCCTTGTTAGGTCAGAGGGTTGAGACTACAGTGATACACTGTGACAATCAGAGTTGCATCAAGTTGTCTGAGAATCCGGTGTTTCATGATAGGTCTAAGCATATAGACATCAAGTATCATTTCATCAGGGATTGTGTACAATGGGGGATTATTCAGCTATAGTATATACCTACAGATCAGCAGGTAGATGACATTATGACAAAGGCATTGGGGAAGGTGAAATTCATCTTCTTCAGAGATATGTTGGGTGTTATGCAGAACACCTTCCTCGCTAAGAGGGAGTGTTAATTTAATATTGTAGCTCGGACAGTTGTTTCTCCAATTCCAAGAATTAGCATTTAATTCTTGAGACTTCTAGATAGAACTTAGTTAGGTCTAGATATTTAATTATTTAATTAAATAATTGATTCCTCTAGAGACTTCTAGAAACCAGTTAGTTAGGGTTTGTTAGAGTCTAATTAATCTTAGCCATTGATTGAGATTAAATCTTGGCCATTGGTTTTCCAATGAGAATAGTTTAAAAGGGGGTCATTGGGCATTTGAAGAACACAGACTGATAGACACAAGTTGGAGAAATATTTGCAGTGATAGCAAGGACGCGGTGATAGCGTTGGAGGCAGCAGCAGTGGAATTTCAGCAGGAGAAATTGAGAGAAGAATTTCCGGTGAAGAATATTGCCGAAGCTTTGTCAGTGAGAGGCAAGCAGTTTCTTTTGTATCTCTTGATTTGCTGAAGATTAATATAATTCCTCATCTGCAGTACTGGTTTTCCTTCCAAGGTTTTTCTAGGGACAGTTTGTCCAAAAATATTGTGTTTATTAGTTTGCATGTTTTCTTCTCTATTCCTATGAGTTTTATTTGTGAAGTTGCAGTTGTATTATTTTTTAGTATTTGCTGTGAATTAATTTTCGGCAGTCAAATAATCTTTATAGATAGGAGATTAATAATCAGTAACTGCAATAGATTTTTCACGTGATTTTCTCAGGTAGGTTAATCATGTGAGTGTGCATTTGTTCAATCCAATCTCTGAAGGCGTATCGTACCATCAGATGGTCAACATGCATTAATGGTTGTTCTTCTTCTTCATTTGCAGATGACCCAACTATTAGTGAGCCTTTGGAAATATTTGATTGCTTTGGGGAAGCTTTCATGGAGTCAAGACTCCAACAACTCCATTGATTGAATAGTCTAAAATGATTCATGCTCAACTTTGTAAAAAATATTGTCATTAGTTTGATCATCTTTTGTGAACTGTAAGTTTGAGTAAATATGGTTAATGAAAGAGTTAAAGAAGTTGGTATGAAGTAGTTAATGTAGTATTTTGAAACAAAATCATTAAGAGAATATTTAAGTTTATATATTTATATCTCTTGTGTATGTATATATATTTTTTATTTAAAAAAAAAAAGTTTTTAAAATAATTCTTAATCAGTCTTTTAATTATCATGTAGAGTTTGTTTAAAGAAGAAAAGGTGATAAAAACCAAGAGGGTTGTTCTTTTTTAGTTCAAACGAGATTATGGTTTTACAAAAAGTAGGCATAAAGGTTTGCTCTAAGGCTCTAGTGGAAGAGACTCTTCAAAGCATAAACAAATGAATCTGAGGGTCTAGCTTGAACAATTCTAGATTCAACCTAGCTCAATCTCACACCCTTCACTTTTGTATGAGATTGAGAGATAGATTTAGATTTGGGATGACATTTCTTCCATATTTGTAAGACTATACACAAAAAATTATCTTCCAAGTTCTCATACCTAGGAGAAATAGGTGGGGAATCCTTCATAGAAGGCCTAACCAAGGGTACATTAGAAACATGTCAAGTAAAAGTAGCCAAACATTAAACATTTGCTACAAGAGAAGGTTAGAGTTGAATTGAAGCTAAAGGAGGTTGAGCAATCAAAGTAGAAGATGGGTGTGGCTCACCAATAGGAGCCAAAGGAGTAGCAAGATTTGGAACAACGATTAGAGAAAGATCATTGAGCATAGTTGAATTTGAAGTAGACTCATTGAGCTCCACTAGTAGAGAATGAGAAATGTCCAAAGAATTTAAACAATCAAGTACATCAATTGTCAAGTGTTTGAATAGGACAAATCACATCATCATAAATATACCTAAAGATGCAAAAAATATGACCTAGATCTAACTTAACTAAAATGAATTTAGCTAGAATATATGTTTCACCAAAAGTAACATTCACTTGAAATACTCAAATTCATTTGTGTTGGGGCGAGGGGGCTAGCTCGATTGGCTAAAGCATCTTGTTGCAAGCAAGAGGTCATGAAGTCTAGTCTCCCCCCAAACCCATGGTGCTAGAGGACATGTCGCACTAGTGCCACCAGTAACTTTTACCCAACTGTTCCTTTAGTCTAAAAAAAAAATCATTTGTGTTGATATATTGACTAAAAATAAAACACAACTTTGATCTTTCACCCACTATGACAATATTTTTATTTATAATTTGTAATCATAAATAATTTTTACTCATTCATTGTTTATCTTGATGATATTTTATGTAAAGTTTTTATTTACAAATAGAACCTCAATAAAAACCTAACTAAATTATCTAAAAACATCTATTATACCCACAAAATAAACATAAATGCACAACAAATTTGAATATTCATACATTCTATTTACTTCCTTTCCAACGATCAATCTCTATCTATCTATCTCGATAATAGATTCATCAATAGTTCATATATATAATTATTATCCGTCTATATCAAAATGATAAAATCAATCCATCTATCTATCTAACTATAGATTCATCAATAGTTCATATATATAATTATTATCTATCTATATCAAAATGATAAAATCAATCCATCTATCTATCTCATTATAAACTCATTCCTTTATTCATATATAAAATTATCATCTATCTATTCATTCATTCATTCATATATATAATCATCATCTGCATATATCAGAAATGATAAAATTAGAACGGTTAACTTGTACATAAACAAACCAAAAACATTTTCAAAGTTGAAAACAACCCCACTTAACAATAAAAAGAAAAAAGCAAAGATTCGCCATTAAATTGTACATTGTTTTTAATATAAGGAGTGTGAAATCATGAGTATGACATATTACTGTACATTTAATGGCTATGACGAAGTCTACTGGACTTTGTAACAGATGCAAAGTATTCTAGTCAAATGTACAATGATATTACTGTACATTTAATGGCTATGACGAAGTCTGTCGAGTTTGGTCAGAAAGATTTTTTTTTATGAATATTTGGACTAGTTCAATAATATCTTCTCTTTAAAGAAAAAGATGGGTTAGAAAACATTGTACTACAGATTTTGATAGCTGGAATAAACCAGATAATCATAACCTGCGTCTTCTTCCAATTTTATTATATTTATATATTGAATGAAGAGACCCAAAAACAAGTATATCGTAATATTGAAAAATAATAATTATCACCCATCAAATTCTTGAAAGAGAAGTGAAAGAAACATGTAAGATCAACTTCTTGGCATTAGACTATTTCTTTCCTTATTTTAATCAAGGCTGATGTAATTATAAAGAAATGTCTGTCGAGATGCATTATCTAGAACAACGGTGGTTAACAGTTAAGTGAAGGCAAGCTTTATTAAATTATCATAAATCAACAGCATTTAAATGATGGAAAATATTATTAAATTTGTTTACAAGATATATTTTTTTAATAGAATCGTTTTAGCTTGAGAGAGAGTACATAAAAATATTGTAAGTGTCTCACCAAACATTAAGAAGTTATTTACAAAGGTCAGGGTTCTTTCAAAACCCTGCTTTTCTAATAAAAAATATTAAGAAGTCATTTACAATCTATCTATTGTCAAAGTAGAAACCCACATCTTTAAGTTTAAAATTTGATGAATAAATGTTAAGGTCGGCATGATTAACCTTAAGGTTTTGGGGGAGGGGTGATGTTGGCTAAATGAACATAGTTAAAGTTTCAAGAAGTGTTCTTATTGGAAAAGGTCTTTTTCGTGTCTTCTATCAAATTATGTGGTCTAAAATCTTCAAGAAATAAGGTATTGACAAATATCTTTTTCAAGTCTTATATCAAGTTGTCAATTTAGTCAAATTCATAGATGGCATGAATCTCTTGTTTTGTCTCTAACGTAACAAGTCCTAGCCTATTATTACTTCAGCGTCAATGCAACACCTATTTTCTCATGAGGCAATTGATCAACAGTTGAAATCTCTTACTAGATGTTCCTCTATTTGGGTTTCACCCATGAATAGGCTCTTTGAAGAGATGTCCCACTTTTCCTAGGTCCAAAAACCTAGAAAATAACATTTCTTGGACAATTGTTCAAAGGTAGGAGACAGTTCTTCGGGAAATTTTGTTTCCTAGTCACACACTAGAGTTAAAGGTGAGAGGTTGAATAGGGAAGGATTTACCATTATTTAGGCTAGATTCTTGGATATTGCTTTATGTCTATTAATTTGGTTGCAATTGTGTGTTTTTTGTGTGGTAGGTCAATCTGCAATTGTTTTATTTTTGTCCCACCTAAAAATTTCTTGTGTTCGTTTTGTGTTGTTTTATCTTTTGTAGTGGGTTTATTGCTCCCATCAAAACCATCTTACCTTAATACAAACAAGTCCTAGAATGTTTTAAAAATGTTGATGCATGATTTGATTTGATTCACATGTTTCATTGTTGCATAGGTGTAAGAACATATCAACAATAAATATTGTTGATCTTTAGGTAGATGCTAGATGAACTTCTTATAGCCTTTCTAGGTGACTATGACATGTCATCTAACCTTAAATGAAACATGTAATTCTTCTTTGCGCTATAATATTAAGGAATTATATTACTATTGTTGATTAATTTAGTTATGTTTTATATATTGAGTATGTTAGACACATAGGAAAACTAAGGGGGGTGAATCAGTTGTGCATTAAAACCTTCAAACACTCATTAATCTTCAAACCCTTATTAAGTATTAGCATGAGTGTAAACAAATAAAATATCAACACATCAATAACCATACACAATAGAACAACAGATTTTACGTGAAAAACCCAATAAGGGAAAAATAATGGTGAGGATTAACTCACATATATTTGAATATCAACATTGATTACAAAAGTCTCATGTCAGAAGGGCTCACTACCCAAATGACTCACCATCCAAAAGAAAAAAGGCTCACTTCCAAGGGCTCATTGCCTAGGAAGATCACTTCTTTCAGATAGAAAGATATTACAAATAAATTGTTACAAGGAGGTTCACTACCTCAGAGAAACAGGATAAACCACCAAAACCATCCATAACCTTTGGCTCACTGCCTCCAGCAAGTTCAGACACATTGAAATGTAGACACCTTATACTCACTACTTTTGGTAGTCTTAGGTGTTCATGCTCACACTCAAATCTCAACATTTGATCACATACACATCATTTCACATCACACATCATACCACACTTCTCCAACAACTGACCTTGCATATATATCTTTTGCAACCACAAATAACCTTCTCCAAGTTGACTTCAATGAAATGTATGCACGCTTCTCCAAGTTGACTTCAATGAAATGCATGCACCTCAAACGTGCAACCACCAAATAGGTCGGTACTAAACACTTCCACGGTGGAAAGAAGTGAAGGTGAACCACACTAAGGGTTAACCAAGACCTAAATCTACACTGGCGCACTACACCAGGATTCCACAAACCATAAAGCACATCTACAAATAGCACTAACAAGGAAGGTTGACCAAATTGGCATTAATGCTACCAAGAAACCAAATTCACACTTTACTAGGTTTGCAAATATCCTGCAGACCATGTAGCAACATCACACAACATCCTGGAATATTCCAACACCAATAGAATATTCAAACACATTGGCACAAACACATGCAACTGAGAATACTATCATCCTGTGCAACCAGTCAAACTACCACTGAGACAAAACACGTGAACCAAGCTTGTGGAATAGTTGAACACAAAACCATCCAAGGGAAGATAGATACAAGCTTCATTAGAATATTCCCAAATCTACAAGACAAGAAACTTTAGCACGAAGAAATTCAAAGCAATTATATTTCTCCTAGACAACCCTCTTCATAAGTTGGATAGTCCAACACATTGTCAAATACATTTTCTACTCTCAAACAATCCAAAACTTGAAACTCTAGATATACCGCCTTCAAAGACTATTGGTCATCACATCCAAACCGTGCAAGCACATCTTCAAGCATGAATAAATGCAAAGCACAATACAAGATACATCCCTAACACCTTGTACACTATTTATACATTTTTTTTCAATTGAAAACAAAGTGACCCTATTGCATCTACAACATCTACTCAACACCACAAACACCTTCTTACCATGACCACACTAGAGGTTGATATCAATGACAACACACAACATAGTGCAACAATATCCCCCTTTATCATTGATGGAAACACTTGCTGAAAAAACCATCAACAAAGAAAGAAACTTTGTATCTCCAAAACTCAAAAAACTCTCCCCCTTACTTGGAAATTTCTTACATTTCAAACTTCTTTCTCTCTCTCCATTTCTTATGTTTTCAGTCTTCTTTCTCTCCCCCTTTGACATCAATGGAAAAGGGAAACACTTGCATACTTCTCTTCTCTCTCACTTTTAGGCACAAGATATTCTCCCCCTGACTGCATCAACCAAAGATACCAAGTTACCTAATCCCATTGAGAGGTAGCCTTCATTAGTCCAATACAAGGAATACTTCTTGATTTTCAACCCTAAATAGATGCACGAACTTATGCATATAGTTGAAAGGAGGGGCAATAACCCCTAGCTTGTTTTTGAGATACTCATATGTATCTTTTAGAAGATCCTTTGTGAAAATATTTGGTATTTGATCCTTTGTAGGTACATACTCCAACTTTACTTCATTCTTAGCAAATTTCTCTCTTAGAAAGTAATACCAGATAAAGATATGCTTTGTTCTTGAGTGCATTAAATATTTTTTTGTTAAATGTTCATAGCACTTATATTATCACACAAGATTGAGATAGGTTTATCATATGATTCTCTGATATCTTTCAATTTCGTGTTCATCCACAACACATGTGTGCAAAAATATGTTGCAACTATATATTCTACCTCCACGATAGATAGTGACATTGAATCATGCTTCTTACTTAGCCAATAAACTAGTTTATTTCCAAGGAAGAAAATACTTTCACTTGTACCTCATTTGTATCCACACAACCTACCCAATCTACATATGTATAAGCACTCAAAGAGAAGCTAGTATCCTTAGAATACCATAGACCATAGTCTAGAGTGCCCTTCAAATATTTGAATATCCTTTTGACTGTTGCCACATGTGATTCTCTAGGATTTTCTTGAATTCTTTCCACAAGACATACTAAATGCATAATATCAAGTCTAGTTGCAGTTAGGTATAGTAATCCACCAATCATGGATCTATAATTGGTCCGATATGTCTTAGGAGATTCATATTTTTTTCTTAGTTTACAACCAGTAACCATAGGAGTAAATACTGGTTTAGAGTCCTCCATTCTAAACTTTTTTAAAATTTTCTTAACTAAACCATAGGAGTACATACTGGTTTATAGTCCTCCATTCTAAATTTTTTTTCAATTTCCTTAACTATTTTGACTTTGTAATAAATATACCTTTTTCTAATTGACTAATTTGTTGCCAAAGGAAGACATTCATCTCCCCAAACATTGGAATTTCAAACTCCTTTTGCATCTCCTCTACAAACCTTTTACACATTTGCTCATTTCCTCCAAAGATTATGTCATCAACATACACAACTACAATAAGGATTTGATCTTTCTCAACTTTGAAATAAATATTGTTATCTGCATTACCCTTTTTGAATCTCTGAACATTGCAATAAGTACCTATCCAATCTTGTTGAACCACCAAAAACACATATGTGGCTAACAAGGGAAAGAGGATTCCTTTACTAGGCTCCTAGGGTTTTTCACCCTAAGGGCACTTGGTTAGGAATAACACTCCTTCCTCTATGTTGATATGTGTTATGGTGAGGTTCATTGAAAAGGGGGAAGGATTTGATGATTGGTTTGTGCTAAGTGTGTGTGATGTGTGGCTAGAACTGAAAGTAAAATGAAACTAATTTAAATGTATGCAAATGTAAATGAAGTCAAACTAAACTAATGCAAAGCTACTCTAGAATGACCTAAATGTGTGTTTTCTAGAAAATAATAGAGAGAGACAGAAGGTGTGTACCTGAGAAAGTGATGTTGCAGATGAATTCCCTCGGGATCTCCTGGAAAATGCCTGAATTAAGCAAAAGGACACTTACGCCAACTAGGGCGACCTAGTCCTCCAACCTAGAAATTCTGCCAAAATAGGTTTAAGGGAAACGGGTGCCCAAAAATACAGAAACCCTTTTCTGGGCCTAGCACAGGTACAAGGTCACCAACAGGGACGACCTAGTCCTCTTGTAGCTTTCTGAGGAATCAGACCTTGATTTTGTGGGTCCCGGTTGATGTTTCCCTTTTTTGCAACAATTTGTGATAGGAACCCCCGAAAGTGACCTATAGGTTGTCCTTTTGTCCTTCCTAGGGTTTGAGGCTTGGATTTTACTTGAGGAGAATATTGGTACTTCTTGCCACACTTTTTCCTTCACCTAATCTGCATCAAAAGACCTGCAAACACATGCAAAGACCAAAAATTGTTGGGGTTATGAAATAGGGGTTTGCTAAGTCAAACCCATGTGTAGGTGATTAAACCCAAATGAGATGAAAGCAAAGGAATGTAAGATTGAAAGATAACATAATATAAATTATTACCAAACCTTTTTTGATGGTCTGTAACATGTATGAGAAGCTCCAATGGAGATAACCTGAAAACCCTAATGCTTGTATGCTTGCTTGTGAAGTCTTGGTTGCTTGGGTGCTTGAAGATTGAGAGCAAGAGAGTAAAAATGAGCTAGGAGAGAGGAAAAATGGAGATGAAAACCCTTATTTATACATTTGAAACCCTAATTTTCCCAAAATGCAACCTAATAGATTGACCCTAGGGTTTATGAGGCAAGATTCCCATTGAATCTTATTTAAAATTTCAATTTTATGCCTAAAGGGACTAGGTCGCCCAAAGTGGCGACCTAGTCCACCTAGGAAAATTTTGGTGGTGGTCAGGAATTAATTTATGTTTAATAAAGTTAATCAGATTTTCCTCCCAAAACACACTTAGGTCGAGACTAATGATGCATTAAAAGGGAAAATTAGCATGTAAAAAGGGTTGATTTAAGGGTGATGAACCTAGATAAGTGTGAAAATGCAACACAACACTTTATAACACTCTGTCTTTAGGCTTAGGAAGGTTTAAGAATGTATTACTTAGGTGAATTATGTTGAAAGGGTCTTAGAAAAGTGAGGAAATGCATTGAAACACTTCACAACACCTTAGTAAAACATTGTTATGTCATTGATGAATTGCAAGCTTACAAGGCTGAATCAAGGTAATCAAGGCCAAAATTTGATGGAAAAGACCAAAATGGGTGAATAAGTGCCAAAGTATACACTTTTTGGTGACACACTTGTATACCAAGCTATAAGAGCCTGTTTGAGTCCATACAATGTCTTTTTCAATCTGCAGACCATATCAGGATCTTCCGATAACTAGAAACCTTTCAGTTGTTCAATATATACTTTGAAGTCTTTATGTGTTGCAAAAGCCAAAAACATTCTAATAGCCTCCATTCTTGCTACTAGAAAAAAAGTCTCTTCAAAATCTATTCCTTCCACTTGTCAGTACAAATTTTACACACATGCCTAGCATTGTTTCTCATAACTTCTCCATTCTCATTCAACTTGTTCCTGAAAACCCATTTAGTTCCTATCACATCCTTTTTTGTTGGTCTTTGGAACAGTTCCCATGTTTGATTCTTCTCAATTTGCCTCATTTCTTCTTCCATAGCTTTGAACTAGTTCTCATCCATGCATGCTTCAGTGACTGTATTAGGTTCTATTTTAGAAATTAAATAAAATTTTACTTGTTCCTCTACCATAATAGCTTTTATTCTTGTCATCACATGTTTTCTTTTTCTATAATTATTTGATCCTCAAAATGATTTTTTTGCATACTCAAGAGTCTTAGGATTCTTTTCTGGAGCTTCTTCCTCTTCAACTAGCATCTTTTTTTCTTTCTCTTCTTCTTTATCTTCTCTACAAGGGGGTTCATTAGTTTCATATCCTTCTATCAACACTGAGCTCTAATGTGATTCTTCATCCACTTTGACACTTGCACTTTCAACTATCTTCTTTAGCCTTTTGTTGTAACACTTGTATGCCTTGCTCTTTGTCGAATATCCAAGGAATATCCCTTCATCTAATCTTGCATCAAACTTTCCTAAGTTCTCTTCATCTCTCCTGATATAAAATTTACTTCCAAACACTAAAATATTTCACATTAGGAATTTTTCCATACCTTAGCTTATAGGGATTCTTTGAATTGTTAACTTTTGCTCATCCTTTGTTAAGAATGTAAACTATGGTATGAATTGCTTCTCTCTAGTACACATCTGATAGATTTGATTCCTTCAACATGGTTCTTGTTGCTTCTTGGACTGTCTTATTCTTCCTCTCCACAACCCCATTCTACTTTGGAGTCCTAGGAGCTGTTAAATTTCTTTTTATCCCATGATCTTCACAAAAACTATTAAACTCATTGGAGGTGTACTCACCACCTTTGTCAGACCTTGAACACTTTGTAACATCATAGATTTTTTGTAAACTAGAATAAAAAAGTTAAATCTTAATCTAAACAATAATCTAAAATCTAACAACAAAGAACAAGAAAATAAACTAAACTAATAAAACCAAAATGATCTCACCAAATATGCGTTCATCCCTTCGAATTATCTTGATTTCTCTTCTCCATTTTTCCTTTTCAGTATTCTTGCCCTCAAATTTTTGTGTTTGAATGCAAGTATAGCTTTGTCGAGTGTCTAAGCAAAATATCGAAGATTAGTCTCTCTTCTCAAAAGTATGTGATTTCGGGAGATGAGGAATAATGATTATGACAGGCCATTTTATAGATTTTGTGTTTTCGAACGATCGGCTCAGATTGAAAGAGAGATCGACGGATGAGATTGATGAATGCCATGTGATGTGAGTTCTGTTAGATAGAAGGTGAGTTAGAACATGAGTCAAGAAAGACTAAAAATAGAACAAGATCTTAATCTTCAGTTTAGGAATCTTTGAAAATAGAAGAAATAGACTTTGAATGTCAAAGACAAAGTCAAAACTCGAAGATGAGGAATTCGAATTCATAATTAAATTAATTAAATAAATAAAAGATATTTAATTAATAGATGCATACATGCATATGAGTTAGAACTAGTTAATCGACTAGTTGTGACAAAGAGTCTTCCTGCAGAGATGATCAATAGTTGAATTCAGAGATAACTGAAGAACTAAAAATAGATCTCAAGTCAGAAGGTAAGTGGATGATTAGATAACTGATTGATAGAGGAATGTGACATAAATTAATTAAATGTGAATTAAATATTAACTTAACTCAACATTCGAAAATAAAAGATTTAATTAAATAAATAAAGATAATTTATTTAATTTGACTTTCAAAAAGGGTGGAATTGAATAATTAAATAATAAATATTTAATTATAGTTGAAAAGGGGGTTAAATGAATAATTAAATAAAGATATTTAATTATAGTCGACATTTGACAAAAGGGGGGGTAATTAAATAATAAATTATTTAATTATGAAAAAGAATTTAATAAGTTAGCGACATAATTAAATAAATGTGATTTATCTAGTTGATCAAGTTGAATAAAGATTAATAATGAATTAATGAATTAATTAAAAAGGGATATTTAATTAATAGAGGAAATATGTGTTAGAAAGGTTAATTAAATAATTGACATTATTTAATCATGACCATGGACTATAGAAAATTATGACGAATATGTACTCGCAGACCTAGACCAATTTTTGGTGTCTACAGTTTGCCCCTCTTTGATACAATGTTGGTATGACATGGACATGCACCTATGGTAGATATCAGAGGGAGAGTGGATGTACCGGCTGGGGGTGAGCATGCTGTAGCGGAGGTAGTGGTTGAGGAGCATGTAGAGGTAGATGTCAGAGTAGAGGATGTTGTAGAGGATTCTGATGCAGACATGGCCTTAGACCCTCTGGGTGTGTTGGCAGGATATGGAGAGGAGGATATTGAAGATGATGTTGAGGATGATGTTGAGGAGGAGGCACCGATGGAGGAGCAGGAGAGAGAGCTCAGAGATCGGATTGTAGAGGGGAGATGGGATGAGGATGCTCCTAGAGATGGTGATAGGGAGGCTTTGGAGGAGAGACTCAGACTTATGACTGCAGAGTTTGAGTCGATGAGACTAGAGAGAGACAGTGCCTACGTAGAGAGGGACAGTGCCTATGTAGAGAGGGATAGTGCATACACTGAGAGGGACAGCGCTCGTACAGAGAGGGACAATTATCTCATGGAGAGAGACCAGGCTATAGCTCGAAGACATGAGATAGAGCAGCAATTCGCAGAGGTTAGATGCCTTTGTAGTGGGTCCTCATCTGATGGCATGGTACAAGAGTTGGTCAAATCGGTGAAGAGAGCCACTTATTATAGGGATTTGTATGAGGCCGTAGTGCTAGCAGAGAGACGGGCTCCTACATTTTCAGAGGTGTGCAGTCAGAGCAGGGGTCATACTAGGAGTTAGAGGACACAAAGCATTGAGGGGGTGGTAGGACCATTGAGGATAGGTCCATATGATAGCCCTTCCACCTCACAAAGGCCACCTTCGAGTCTTTTCCCACCACCATCACCACGTGACAACAGGGGTAGTGGGACACGATGACAGGGCTTTAGATACTTGTGGAAATTTGTTTTTTTGATCAGAGAGCCTGCGAGCTCATGTTTTATTTATGGTTACATTTGGACATTGTATTGTGACACACTATTTTTGAGCGATATATATATGATTTTGGCAGCTTCTACATGATATAGAGTTCTATGTTATCGATGACGTATTATTTCTAGATGATTATGTTTCCTAAATGATGTATGTATATGTGTTATGAATGAATGTTTCTATATGTTAATGAGTTATGCATTTAATAATGTTATGGATGTCTTATTTTACTTATGATAGTGGATGCAATGTGCAACTAATGCTTATATGTGATGGTAATATGTACATGCAATGTTTACATTATGTATGTTATGATGATGCAATGCCTATTATGTCATGATTTCGAATGTATGTAATGAAGATGAATGGTACCATCTATATGTTGAAAATGCAATGCAACTATATGAAATGTTTATTGAATGGATGCAAATGCAAATGATCTACTTTATTTTTTTTATTATTGTGTCACAGGACTTTATCTTAATGTCAAAGAATAGAAATGTTAGGATGAAAATGAATTCAGAATGTTAGTAAGAAATAATTAATGTCGATTGATTGAGAAAATGATATAATGATGGTTGATTGATTGAGAAAAAGATATAATCTTCGATATTTTTCCAAATACGCTATACTTGCTTTGTTATCATCATTGGGTGGGACATGACACAAATGGATAGTACACACTATGATATGAGATAGACCATAGTGTACAAAGTTATCCACCTGTGAAAAATAGATAGTCGTAGACAAGGAGTGTCTTAACTCAGACTAAGGACAAGATGCCCCAACCGTTTGGTCAAGACAAACCACAGACAACAGAGAAATAAAAGACGGGTCATGAGACGTCATTGCTCCTCTAAATTCTTGATAGGACATCCTTGAGGAAACTAGTAACATGACTCAAAAACCAATGTTAAAAAGATAGTTGACAGACAGTAGCCAAAGAAAAAGAATCCTGAGACATCCTTGCTTCTCTAAATCCTTCAAGGGACATCCTTGAGAAAGCTAGTAACAGGATCTTGCACAAATCGATAAAAAAATAAGACAAAATAAGATATAAAGTCATAAAGCCAAATAAATGTATTCACCAAAACTTGATCTTGTGGGATTGTTTGATGTTGATGTTTGGCATAGCATAATGTGAGAGAATGACACACACCGCATAAGACGTTGAGTCTGGTTTCGACTTGGTGACTTCTGTATAAGGCATGACAAAGCCTGGTTTCAGAAAGACACGTACCGTATAAGACGTTGGAGTCTGATGACGTTGAAGTGACAAGCCACATGAGACTATGAAAATTTGATGACATCTATTGACAAGAAATACATATCTTTCTTAAGACACAAGCTGATCATTTTGACAATGTGTTTGATATTGACTTGATGACTGTTGAGACATTTTTCCTCATTAATGCATGACTTGCTTTGATTCCTTGACTGATAAATTGTGTGTGTGTAGACAGTGTTTGACATGAGATGATACCTTAAACAATGATATGCAACTTGTGTGATAGTGATTGTGAATGAACCCTATTGGACTAACCTAGTGTGGTCTCAGGAGCTCATCAATTGATTAGCCTTGCCTATGTTGTACACACAGAGACCTCGTAGTTCGACATGACCAATGACTTTGTATATACAAAGAGTCATGATTTTAATGTGTGTGATACATGACAAACCTAGACTGACTGACCTAATACCTCGGGGGTACATTGATTGATGGCCTTGCCTATGTCCCAGTCGTAGAGGCAACATAGTTTGACTATGGCTACGACTGACTTAACATGACCGACGTGACATGATTGACTTGACAAGACTGAATTGACATGATTGACTTGACATGACTGACCTGACATGATTGACTAGACATGATTGACTTGACACTGTTTTTGGGATTTTTTGACACTTTTTTTATTTTTTTGGATTTTTGGAGTTTTCTAATGTTTTTGGGATTTTTAGGGTATTTTTGATGGTTTGATGTTATGTACAAAGTGTTAGGGCACAAAACAAGGATTTTCCCCCAGTCAGGAATATGATTTGGAAGATGGAGTGGGTAATATGATGGAATGGACTTTGATGTCAATCGTTCCAAATGATGGATAGGACAACCATTTATTATGAGTGATGGTGAAAAAGTCCGATTAGAATGATGATAGAGGGAAGAGCGAGCTTGACTACACATGGCACCTGTTTGCTAGGTTTTCACCATGGTACTTATCCAAAGTGCCACCGAAGCGGTTTTCACTAGTGCACGAATTTATTTCTCTTTACTTTTTTTATTTTCTCAATTTTTTTGGTGTCACAAAGATGCCTGTTTGCCAAGTTTTCATCAAGGTAACCATTTTTTGTTTTTTCATTTTTTTGCATTTTTTTGGTGTTACTTAAGCGTAGAACCTCTTTAGATGTAGGCTGTTGATAGGGGAAAAAAGTGGTTCTCCTTAAGGAGTAGAGAGTTGGTACGCTCCTGATCCACAGGCTTCTGTGACAATATACGGCCCCAACCAGTTAGGTTCAAACTTTCCTGGCTTTTCTCGTTCAGCTTGGTTCTTAGGATTCTCCATTAATACTAGGTCACCAATGTCAAAGTTTCTATTGAGAGCCTTCTTGTTGTACTACAACGAAGATGATTCTGATATGCTTGCAAATGATCCAATGCTTTCTATCTTCGTTCATCCAGCAATTCTAGCTCTTGTAACCTAGAGACACGGTATTCTTCATCGTCGATATGACCCTTCAAGGATACCCGTAGAGAAGGTATTTCAACCTCAATAGGTAAGATAGCTTTGGACCCAAATACGAGGGAATATGGAGTGGCGCCGGTGGGAGTATGGATGCTTGTGCGATAAGCCCATAAGGCAGAATTAAGTTGTAGGTGCCAGTCATGACCAGCGTCATTGACAGTCTTCTTAAGGATTCTAACAATAGTTTTATTAGATGCCTCAGCTTGGCCATTACCTTGTGGGTAATATGGGGTGGAGAAACGGTGTTTGATGTGGAATTATTCACATAAATGGCATACTTCTTGGTTCTTGAATGGGCAGCCATTGTCTGTGATTATGGAGTGAGGTACACCATACCGACAAATGATATAGTTTAGGATAAACTTAGATATTTGTGTGTTGGTTATGTATGTCATGGGAATAGCTTTGATCTATTTGGTGAAGTATTCGGTGGCGGTGATGATGAATTTGTGGCCATTAGATAATGAAGGGTGTATCTTACCTATGAGGTCAAGTCCCCATTGGGCGAAGGGCCATGGTGAAGTAATTGAACGAAGCTCCTGCGTGGGCACTCTTATCAAGTCAACATGTATTTGACATTGTCTACACTTCTTTACAAAGACATATGAGTCTTTCTCCATTGTAGGTGAATAGTAACCTAGTCTCATAATCTTATGGGCTAGAGTAGGACCACTCGAATGAGATCCGCATATACCCTCGTGTACCGCTCGCAAAGTTGTTTATGCTTCCTCAGCATCGAGACATCTCATTAGGGCATTATCTAAGGTGCGTCTATACAAGGTTTCTCCAATGATGGTATACTTAGTTGACTTTCAGATGAAGGTTCGACATTGGTTATTGGACAAGTCTTAAGGTAGGGTTTGGTCAGTGAGGTAATCGAATATGTCTTTATACCAAGGAGACGTAGGACCAAAAATGGTACACACTATCATAGTATCAGGGACATCATAAGCGAGGATCAAAATCTGTTCAACCAGAAACTTGAACTTAGGCACATTACTTGGAATATCCAACAAGGAACCCACAGTTGCCATTGCATCTGTAGCTCTGTTTTGGATACGTGGTATTTGTTGAAAAGTTATGTCATTGAAATAATGCTTGAAACTATCAGCCATTCATTTGTGAGGTGCAAGCTTTTCATCCTTAGTCTCGTAATCATCATTCACCTATCAGATTACTAGTTGAGAGTCACCAAAGACATGTAGGCTCTTAATGTTTCACTGAGCTTCCATTTTTAAGCCTGTCACTAAGGCTTCATATTCTACTATATTGTTGGTACAAGGGAATGCAATCCTAAATGATTTAGGAATGGTATCACCTTGAGGTGTAAAAAATAAGATACCAGCCCCTAAACCACGATTTGTATGTGACCCATCAAAGTATAGTTTCCATTCAATTTTAATGTCAATGTTGAAGAGAAATTCATCTGGAAAATCTGCCACTAGTGGATGGTCTACCTTTATAGGTGCATCTACTAGTTGATCTGCAATCACCTATCCTTTTATTGCCTTCTTTTTGACATACTGAATTTCATACTCGCTAAGTATCATAACCCATTTAGCCAATTGGCCTGTTAAATCTTCCTTACATAGGAGGTATTTAAGTGGATCAATTTTTGCAATCAACATTGTTTGTCGATTGAGCATATAGTGCCGAAGTTTTTGGGTAGCAAAGACCACCGCAAGACAAGCACATTCTATGTTGTTGTAATTAAATTCATAGCCCACTAAGGTATGACTGATATAATAAACTGCCCTCTCATGACCTTGATCATCGTGTTGTGCGAGAAGAGCTCCTAATGCCGACTGAGTTGCTGAGATGTAAAGTATCAATGGTTTTCCCTCTGTAGGTGGCATTAAGATTGGTGGAGTAAGCAAATAGTCCTTGATTTTCTAGAAGGCCTCTTGACATTTAGGTGTCCACACAAATGGCACTCCTTTCTTGAGTAGATGCTGAAATGGATGTATTTTATCCGCCAGTTATACTATGAAATGCCTAATGGACTGTAATCTCCCTTGCAGTGTTTTGAGTTGACCAATGTTGGTTGGAGGAGGCATTTCTATGATAGCTCTTACCTTCTCTGGATCTACTTCAATGCCTCTTCGAGAGATGATATACCCTAACATTTTCCCTGATTTCACTCCAAAGACACACTTCTTCGGATTTAGCCTGACATTGTAATTTTCTAGCCTCTAGAATATCTTGTCTAACACCTTCAAATGATCTTCCCTTGTTTTTGACTTGGCTATAATGTCATCTACATAATATTCCATGAATGTATGTACAAAGTCATGAAAAATCATAGTCATTGCTCATTGGTAAGTGGCTCTTGCATTCTTAAGGCCAAACGACATAACATTCCAACAATATGTGCCCCATGGACACATGAAAGTTGTCTTATGTTGGTCTTCAGGTGCTATCTTTATCTAGTTGTATCTAGAGAAACCATCCATGAGGGATAGCATCTCATATCCTGTAGTAAGGTCTACTATCATGTCGATATTCGGCAAAGGGAAGTCATCTTTAGGACATGCCTTGTTGATGTCTCTAAAGTTAGTGCAAATGTGAATGCCCACAGTTGGCTTAGTCACTGGTACAAGATTTGATATCCAATCTGCATAGTCTATTGTCCTTATGAATCCTACATCCAAAAGTTTCTTAAGTTCTACCTAAACCAATAGAGCAATTTGCGGATGCATCTTCCTCAACTTCTATTTGACTGGTTTGATACCTAGCTATAGTGGTAAATGATGCAATATTAGGTCTGGATCTAGCCTAGGCATGTCAGCATATGACTATGCAAAGTTTACCTGTCTCTTTTTGAAGAAGTCCTTGAACTCATGTTGTTTTGTCTCTATTAAAGAAGCTTCCAAATATACTATTCGAGGATTCTCTTTTGTACCTATGTTGACTGCAACAGCCTCTTCTACTAGCATGGGTGACTTTTCATGTTCAAAGGGGAGAATATTTAAACCTCTATCCTTGGGTGCCTCTGAGAGGTTTTCGCCCTCGAATAAATCCTTTATTTTGAATTTTTCTTCGTCCAAAGGCGCCTTTCAGTTTTCACCTAGGGACTCATCATTTTTATTTTCATTCTCATTTTTACGACTAGAGGTGTAAATAGACTCCCTGAAATATGCTTTATCGTCCAAGTCTATGGTAAAACCTGCCTTATGATCCCCTCTTGGTATGCCTTCTCTAAGTCCCATGAACTCAGCAATTGCTTCGTCATTCTCGAATGTATCTATGATAGGTGTACCTTGTTGATCCCAGTCGATAAGTTGGGGATATACAAGGGGCATATCATCATCGGAGTTCCTAAAGGTAGTTGTAGACAAGGTGAGTATAGAATGGTTGACATGGTCACACAATTTTTGGACCAGCTCCTTCTTGTTCTTCTTCCTAGGGGTAGATATACTCTATTGTGGGACTATGGTGAGAGCTGATTCGTCAGAAGATGGTTTGTCAGGTGCCCAAGATGTAGGATCAAGGGTTTCCCAATAATAGTTCTCTTGCCATTCTACTTTGGACAAGTGTTTCTTAGGACGAGGACTAGATTGTTTTGGTACAGGTTTCACGTTTAGGTCCAATTCTCCAAATAAGGCATCTATGTTCATGGTACTAGTAGATGAGAGGGACTCCCATTCACCATCACTTGAGTAAGGGGATTCATCATAGACTGGAGGTTTGTCGTAAACTGGAGGTTTATCGTAAACTAGGGTTTTGTCGTAAATAGGGGGAAGTGTTTCATGAGATGTCTCGATGTCTGTGTAATCATTCACTTCCTCTTGAAATGATGACGAAGTACAAGGAAACCAAATTCTAAGCGGTTGACACCCTAGCCCTAGATATTTCAGTCGTGGGTAGACAATAATTGGTTTTGTCCTTCCATTTTGATATAGCTATAACCCACTATGCTTGTCATAGCCTTCCTTTTGCATTATCTTAAATCATTTTCCATATTGGTCCTTGGCTATTTGAATAGATGGGGAGGGTTATTCATGTTCTTCTTGATACAACCGGGAATCACCTTGATCCACAATTTCTTCACTTAACTCTCCCCATTTTGTCAATGTCGTTGTAGGGGGGACATGAAATGTGACCACTGACTGTCTCCTATCCACCATGGGTAGGCTATATGCCTTAGGTGGAATCAATTCACTAACACAATATGATGCCTTTATATTATATTCACCACAACCCTTGTCTTGGATCTCGAGTTTTGGAGTGGATGATGGTGGTTTGAATAAAATGGACTTAGTGAGACGTGATGGGTCAACATATTGGGATACAGTGGATGATGAGGCCTCTTGATTAATAGGAACTTGTCATTGTGGAAGTTCCCTTAGGCTTGTACAATATTGGAAAGGATCTGGAGCACCATCAATAGTGGTCTATGTGCCATTATAGGGAAACTTGAGACATTGGTGGTATGTTGAAGGTACAACTTTCATTGCGTGTATCCAAGGTCTACCTAACAACAAGTTGTATGGAAGGGTGAGATCCAAGACTTGGAAGCTAGTGTTCATGATTGCTGGGCCAATTCAGATAGGGAGTGTGACAACTCCTTTGGACGATCTTTCCTCATCATCGTAAGCCTTGATGACTCTACTCTTAGAGGTATCTACACAGTCTTCTGAGAATCCTAATGCCTTAACCAATTTAAGGGTACACAGGTTCAAACTTGATCCTCCATCTACCAAGACTCGTTGGACTTTTTTTTGATGGACTAAGACTTCAAGATGCAAGGGGTCATTATGATCTGACTTTTTAGTTGAGTAATCCTATTGGGAAAATGTGGCATGATGCAAGTTGGTCAAATATCCCACCATCTCTTCGAAACGATTGACATCTAAGTCTGTAGGAACAGTTGTGTTCTATAGAGATTTGTCAAGAATGGATCGATGCTGAGGTGATAAGGTCAACAATTCCAAGATAGATACTTGCATGGGGGTTTTACTCAATTGATTGAGAAGGTTGTACTTGAACTTGGAAATTTATATAGATGGCTCGGAAGAAGGACCAAGAATAGTAATCTTAGTTTTGTGTGTGTTTACATTACATTCTGGATGCTTCTTAATGATGAAAGTATTGACATTCTCATTTGCGGCTCGGAGGTGGTTTATGATCGTTCCTTTACCATAGTCATACTTGGTATTGTTATAGTTGGTCGATGGATTATTCTTGGGTCCCGAACTGGAGGCTTTTCCCTTTGTGTGGTCATGTAAAGGGTCTGTGAAGACCTTATGATCACTGTTCTTAGTGTTTTTCTGCCCACCAACCTCTATGGTTCCATTTTCAACAAATCCTTGTATGATGTTCTTTAATTGGTGACATTGTTGGAGGTTGTGCCATTTTATTCGATGATAGTCACAGAAAGCATTATCAACCCACCATGAAGGTTTGAACTATCCAAGATCATACTCTCTTGGTTCTAAAGGTTTGATAAGATTATGTTTGACCAATTCTTTGATGACTACCTCAATTGGTTGCCCTAAAGGTGTAAATTCCCATGTGGGAAATATCCTTTGGGGTCTTTGTTGTGAGTTTTGGACATAGTTAGCCGTTTGATCAGGATTTTTCATCATGCCTGCTTGTTGGTTGTATCCTCTAAGTGTGATAACCAGTCCAGTATGTATGTGCTTAGCATCAACTATGTCATCATTCATGACATTCTTGTTCCTAGACCAGAACTTCTTTCTATCATTCGACACATTTGGATGTTGGACAATCGGGCTTTTGCCTGGTACTTTGATTTTTCCTTTGTCAATAAGTCCCTTTTCAAGGATGATCCCCTTTTGTACCAAGTCAAGGAACGAAGTGCAA
This sequence comes from Sequoiadendron giganteum, assembly GCA_007115665.2. Taxonomy (NCBI): domain Eukaryota; kingdom Viridiplantae; phylum Streptophyta; class Pinopsida; order Cupressales; family Cupressaceae; genus Sequoiadendron; species Sequoiadendron giganteum. The sequence continues at coordinate 559,791,938 of CM021103.1, forward strand.
CAGTGTACCCGTAAGTCACCTCTTAGTTTGGGGTTGATGTTTTCGAGGAAGATAGTGACCTTTTGTTTTTCAAGTATTTCGATGGGACATCGGCTAGCTAAACTTCTCCATCTCTAGAAGAAAGTGATGAACGTCTCACCATCTTCTTGTGTTGTGTGGCACAAGGTTGCTATGGTTATTTCTTTGTCTATGTTAAAGGCAAATTGTTCAACAAACTTTTCAGCCAATTCCACCCAGGATCGTATACCGTATGGCAATTTGGAAAACCATTCCAATGCTATCCCTATGAGGGTTCGTGGAAATAGGTGCATCAAGTAAGTGGGGTCATACGATATGTCCATGCATGTTGTTGAGAATTCTCTAATATGCTCTAAAGGATTCTTCCTCCCATTATACTTAGGCAAATTTGGTATAATGTATCCATGGGGGAAAGGTGTCATATAGAGTGCTTTCTCAAATGGACATGAACATAGATATAGTTTGTTTTCCTGACATAGACATGTTGTTCATCTTTTGTTGTAGATTCTGCATTTGGTTTTGAAGGATGTCGACTTGTGTCAAGGACATGGTGTTCATGTTATTTGGATCAATGTAGATGTTCTAATATGCCATGTTTTGTGATGGGTTATGATTAGGTGAGGGAATATATCCTGTCAAAATATTCTGATTCAGGATAGGGATGTTCCCTGTCTGAATGGTTTGATTTGGTATAGGAATGCTTCCTATCTGAATTGTCTGATTTGGAATAGGAATGCTTCCTGTCTGAATGATTTGGTTTGGTATAGATATATTCCCACCAACTTTGGATCTCTTACCAGTAGTATTAGTGCCAAAGGGGTTGGAGGAAGTTGCTCCCATAGTGAATTGTAAACCTTGTGTTATGTTGAAAGGGGTTGTGTTTACAATTGACGATTTTTGTGTTGATAGAGTTGTTGGTATCGCTGCGGTTATTTGGGGAATAGAGATAGTAGATGTCGTAGTTTGTGTTGGTTGAGTTGACTGTGTTGTCAAAGTATGAACATCAAATCCTGGGGGTAGTGTGGCACCTTCTACTAGCAATTTTGCTAAATAACGTTGTGGATCATTTAGAAAACACTCATCCATGAAGGATGCAAACTTAGGATCTTGAACTGTTGCATCTATGTCTTCTATGTAAATCTGTGCATGTGTGTCTCTAGTGACATGTTTTTCAAGTAAAGGCTTGTGTGGGTGTTTTCTTCCTGATGGTTGGTTTTTGAACGGATTGATGAATTCGTTGGGGTCTGTCATTTCTTTGTGTTTCTTTTTGGACCTTGTTTCGACCATGAAAAAGTTGCTCAAGATGGGTAATGCAGACTATGTCTAAAAAATGATATGACCTATGTCTATATTTTTGGATTTTTTTGACAATAAGGATGTTGCTAAAGATCTAAAATGACGTATGACAGGATGGACAATATGCAAAATTTTGAGTGGAATAGTGACGATAAATGAGTCTAAGACGAGTATAACGTACCACCTATGGAATAAATGCATGCAAAAATTTGTTTTTGACCAAGGAACCTAATTGTATGACAAGGACAGTATTGCAAGGTGAATTTTTTGAACTAGACTGTTGAGCTGAAAAGATTCACTAAATGGGACCAAAGTGACTAGGTTCAATGACTGTGACAAACCGGAACATGAACATTTCCAAAGATGAGGAAAGTTATCTATTCTGTGATATGCAATTTCCTAGGGAGTACTTACATGCATGGAACTTAGGATGACTATGGCTAAGACATTTACTATGACTAAGACGTATATGACACCTAATGATGAAAGGTCTTTGAGAAAAATTAACCAATATCTAATCCAAGGTTGATCCTAAAAACCTAAAGCAAATAGTGACAATAATGTTTCAGACTCAGCTCACGGTTTTTGATGTTTTTTGTTGATAGGCAAATGCGGTTCACCTAATAGTTGTGGTTCAAATTCTGACAGATGCGGTTTTCCTTATAGTTGTGGTTTTTCCTCTAACAAATGCAATTTACTAAGACACATGCGGTTTAAAAACTAACAGATGCGGTTTACCAGGACACATGCAATTTTAAAACTAACAGATGCGGTTTGCATGCACACATGTGACTCAGAATGTGACAGTTGCGACTCGTGATATGTAGACTGTGAAAAGTGAATGTTTTGACAGATAGATGCGACTCGCTATGACACATGTGGCGATTAAATTGACAAATGCGACTCAATTTTCTGACAGTTGAATTTTTCTCGAAAGTTGTTGACTGACTTTGTTTGTTTGATCAAGATTTTGACGAATACAACAAAGAGAAAACACAACAATCAATATATTTTCAATTTTTGTGAGGAAAGGACCGTTAAGACTCGAAAAAGAATTACAACCTAGGCTTTTTGGACAATACTTGTTGAATTCTTACTTGGATAAATCTTGCTATGCACATTCAAGGTGGATGACTAGTAGCTTGACCCCACTGGCTCCCCTCCATGAAACTCACTTATACGGGGCAGCCAAGCTACTGTACCCATGAAACTCCCATGGCATACATGTCACCTCAACACAAGAACTGTAAATTTGTAAGACGGCTTCACAAGTTTGCACCTGCTATGCCAGCAAATAGATAGGTTTTTGGTAATTCTACAACAAGGTTTTTAATAAGGGCATTCCATTCGTGGGACACTATCCAACATCAGCAAGAGTCCATTTCTGTCCATCTCATCAAAATAGTGCACGCGATTCTTGGGCTTTCCCTAAGAATCCACTTTTATATACCAGTTGGAAGTCGCTTGGCTTTAGCATGCTACCGGTCTGAGTCATCTTGGGGTGAGTACTTTTTCCCACCAAGACAGGCCCAAGTTCTAGAGTCGGCAACCGTTTCTCTTACACCTAGGATCGCATGATTGCGCAAGGGGAGAGGATACTTCGGTGTACTGAATCATAAGGGTTACAAATGCGTGCATAAGCACCAGACAAAGAAGACAATGGTTCTTTTTAATCCAAATGACAATTTTCTATCTATCAAACAGAAAATTCATTTTAATCCGACACGACAATTATCTATCTACCAAACAAAAGCTTGCTTAAATAAATAAACACATAGGCATTAGGTCCTGCATGCAAATTTATCAGTAGTTCATGGTCTTCAGCTTTCGTCCTGCAGAAAATTGTCTTAGGTTTTTAAATGTCTTCTATGCTTCGTCCTGCAAACACTATGTTATTCCACCTAAACACAACTGAAACAAACAATAGCGAAAATCCAAGCAACCTAAAAAGAGAAAACGAAAATATGGATGCACGAAATTCGAAAAAATGAAAAAGTTTTACCAGGCAGCTGTGGCTTTTTGAGCCACAGATGTCGTTCGACTATTGATAGGTGAATGCGGGTAACGAATTTGTTGACAGGCGGATGCGGTTCTTGAATTTGTTGACAGGTGGATGTGGTTTGTGACTTCGCGGATGTGGTTCGTGATGACGGATGCGTCGCTGTTTTTTACAGATGTGGCTTGCAAATACAGATGCGTCGTTTCCCTTAACAAATGCGGTGCGCTATACGAAAAATCTGCAAAAAAGAACAAAAAATGGAAAAACAGAAAGACGAAATAGTGTGTGTATTTTCAAGCGTGTTCATGTCGAGTTCACCAAATGTAACATCATAGATTTTCTGCAAACTAGAATAACATAGTTAAATCTTAATCTAAACAATAATCTAAAATCTAACAAAGAATGAGGAAATAAACTAAACTAATAAAAGCAAAATGATCTCACCGAATATGCGTTCATCCCTTCGAATTATCTTGATTGCTCTTCTCCATTTTGCCTTTTTAGTATTCTTACCCTCAGATTTTTGTGTTTGAATGCAAGTATAGCTTTGTCGAGTGTCTAAGCAAAATATCAAAGAATAGTCTCTCTTCTCAAAATTATGTGATTTTGGGAGAGGAAGAATAATAATTATGACAGGCCATTTTATAGATTTTGTGTTTTCGAATGATCGGATCAGATTGAAAGAGAGACCGACGGATGAGATTGATGAATGCCATGCGATGTGAGTTCTATCAAATAGAACGTGAGTTAGAACATGAGTCAGGAAAGACTAAAAATAGAACAAGATCTTAATCTTCAGTTAAGAAGCTTCAAAAATAGAAGAAATAGACTTTGAATGTCAAAGACAAAGTCAAAACTCGAAGATGAGCAATTCGAATCCATAATTAAATTAATTAATTAAATAAAGATATTTAATTAATAGATGCATACATGCATATGAGTTAGAACTAGTTAATCGACTAGTTGTGACGGAGAGTCTTCCTGTAGAGATGATCAACAGTTGAATTCAGAGATAACTGAAGAACTAAAAATAGATCTCAAGTCAGAAGGTAAGTGGATGATTAGATAACTGACTGACAGAGGAATGTGACATAAATGAATTAAATGTTAATTTAATTCAACATTCGAAAATAAAAGATTTAATTAAATAAATAAAGATAATTTATTTAATTTGACTTTCAAAAAGGGTGGAATTGAATAATTAAATAATAAATATTTAATTATAGTTGAAAAGGGGGTTAAATGAATAATTAAATAAAGATATTTAATTATAGTCGACATATGACCAAAAGGGGGGGTAATCAAATAATAAATTATTTAATTATGAAAGAGGATTTAATAAGTTAGCGACATAATTAAATAAATGTGATTTATCTAATTAATCAAGTTGAATAAAGATTAATAATGAATTAATGAATTAATTAAAAAGGGATATTTAATTAATAGAGGAAATATGTGTTAGAAAGGTTAATTAAATAATTGAAATTATTTAATCATGACCATGGACTATAGAAAATTATGTCGAATATGTACTCACAGGCCTAGACCAATTTTCGGTGTCTACACACTTTATTTTCAAATCCATTTTATTCTCAACCATAGATCTAAATGCTTTACACTTATCTAAAGATTCTAATTTTTCTTTAAGAAAGGCCACCCAAGTCATTCTAGAGTAATCATTTGCTAACAACATAAAATACCTATCACCTTTCTTGAGCTTCTTGTTCTGGTAGGTCCACATAGGTCTGTATGCAACAACTCCAAAGTCCCTATGGTAGAGTATTCTTTAGTTTTGAACCTCTTTTTTGTCTATTTTCCAACCTGACACTCTTTGCAAGTTGCATTGATCGGATTTTTAATTCTTGGCATGTCACTCATGGCATGAGTAGAGTTGATCTTCACTAGGCTATCAAAATTGATATGACACATTCTTCTATTTCATAGCCAAATTTCATTGATTTGAGTCATAAAGTACTTACTACCAACACCTTTGAGCTGATAAACATTCCCTTCCATCCTTATTCCTACAACAACTAGATTTCTAGAGCTTCCTTTTTTGATTTCATGGCCATCATCTTGAAACACCGAATTGTATCCTCTACTACACATTTTTCCTACACTGAGAATATTATTCTTCAGACCCTTGACATAAAGAACATCATTTATCTTATGATTTCCATCAAAAATAATTGAACGTTTTCCATAGATCTTAACAAATGTGTCATCACCAAACTTAACAAAAAAACCATCATATTTATCAAGTTTAAAAAACTTACTCTTATCACCTACCATATGACTTGAGCATCCACTGTCAACTATCCAGTAGTTTCTCTCCTCTCTTGGATGAAAGGTAGTTAACACAGTTCCTACAATATTGTGACCACTTTTCAAAGCAATTTCCTTCACACATCTTTCAAGGTTAGTAGAATTAGTTCCAAGATTCAAAACCATGAACAAGCACTCATCACTTACATCATCTGAATAGTTTGATTCCTCGTCATCAAATATACCATTGACTTCTTTAACATAATAAATCTTCTTGAAATATTTTCCTTTATGATCTTTATGTTTGTCATTTAAAATTTTGCGTGGATATTTTGAAGCATAATGACCTATCTTTCAACAATTGAAACACTTGAAGTGTAACTTACCTCTGTATTTGCTAGTTCTCTTTACAATCTTCTTATGAAATTTTCTTCCACTTCATCAAAGATCATCCAGATCAAATTAATCAATCCCCTCTTTCTTGTTGACTTTAAAAGTAGTTTATTTTCTTGAAGCACCTTGGTCAAACTCTCTTAATTCAAAAGTATTTAATGCACCAAACAATTGATCTCTAGAATATTGATCTAGATTATAAGCTTCCTCAATAGTAGAAAATTTATAACTATAATATTTAGGAAGGGTTCTCAACACATTTTTCATAATTTCACTTTCCTCCAGTTCTCCACCAAGACCATTGATGGCATTGACAATTTCATCCACCCTTAGCATACAGCCTTGAATATCTTCATCCTCTGACATCCTTAGGGTTTCAAATTTTTCTTTGAAATTTTGCATCTTTTCTTTCTTGATCCCTTAACATCTCCTTCATAAATGGTTTTCAACTTCTCCCAAACCTCTCTAGCAGTTTTATAGCTTATCACCTTCACAAGTTCTGAATCAGAAAGCCAACTCAAAATAGCATTCCTTGCTTTGATATTATTATCATAATCGTTGATATCATCTTCACTTGTTGGAGGAGTAGTGGGAATAGTATATCCATCTTCAATTGACTTCTATACACTAAACCCTGATGAGACAAGAAAGGCTTCCATACTAGCTTTCTAGAAGGCATAACTTGTTCCATCAAACATAGGGAATTTGACACCCTTCTTGTGCACCATTCAGATCTACCTCAAGCAATTAAGCTTCTTCCAAGGAACCTCTACTCTGATACCAATTGTTAGACACATAGGACAACTGATACAGGGGTGAATCAGTTGTGCATTAAAACCTTCAAACCCTCATTAATCTTCAAACCCTTATTAAGAATTAGAATGAGTTTAAAGAAATGAAATATCAACACATCAACAACCATACACAATAGACCACTATATTTTACGTGGAAAACCCAATAAGTGAAAAAACATGGTGAGGATTAACTCACATGTATATGAATATCAACACTAATTACAAAAGGCACACTATTGGAAGGGCTCACTGCCCAAAGGACTCACTATCCAAAACAAAAGGCTCACTACCAAGGGATCACTCCTAGGAAGATCACTTCCTTTGGATAGAAATATATTACAAAGAAAATGTTACAAGGAGGCTCACTACCTCAGAGCAATAGGAGAAACCACCACAAACATCTATTACCTTTAGCTCACTACCTCTAGCAACTTCAAGCACACTAAAATGTAGGCACCTTCTACTCACTACTTTCAATAATCTTAGGAATTCACACTCACACTCAGATCTAAACACTTGATCACATACACATCATTTCATATCACACATCATACCAAACTTCTCCAAAAATTGACCTTGCATATACACCTTCTACAACCATGAATAACCTTCTCCAAGTCAAATTCAATGAAACATATACACCTCAAATGTGCAACCGCCAAATAGGTCGACACCAAACACCATCACACTGGAAATAAGTGAAGGTGGACCACACCAATTGTTAACCAAGACCCAAATCTAAACTAACACACCGCATCAAGCTTCCACAAACCACAAATCACATTCATAAATAGAACTAACACACCAAGTTAGCCAAATCGACATTAACACTACCAAGCAACCAAATGCACACTTCACTAGGTTTGGAAACATCTTATAGACCACACAACATCCTAGAATATTCCAACACCAACCAAATATTCAAACACACTGGTGCAAAAAAATGCAACTGAGAATACTATCATCTTATGTAACCAATCAAACTACCATTGAGACACAACACATGAACCAAGATTGTGGAACAGCTGAACACCAAACCATCCAAGGGAAGATAGAGATAAGAAACATTAGAACATTCCCAAATCTGCAAGACAATAAACTTCAATGCAAAAAAATGAAAAGAAATTTAATTTCTCCCAAACAACCCTCTTCACAAGCTAGAGATAGTCCAACACATTGTCAAGCACATCTTCTACTATCACACGATCTATAACCTGAAACTCTAGATATACCACCTTCAAATACTATCGATCATCACATCCAAACCGAATAGGAACATATTCAAGCATGAAGAAATGTGGAGCACAATACATAATACATCCCTAACACCTTGTACACTCTTTATACAACTTTTCTCAAAAGCACTTGGAATCCAAGTGACCCTATTACATCTACAACACCTGCCCAACACCACAAACACCTTCTTACCATGAACACACTAGAGGTTGACATCGGTTGACATCAATGACAACACTAATGACAACATAGCTCAAAAAATTATAGTCGATCAAATTCATGTTTATATATTGATCTTATTTTTCTTAAGTATTCGAAATGTTTTTTCTCATTTTTAAGAAGGTTTGGAAGGACACTATTGTTGTTTAGCCGATAGGCTATATATAGTATGGATGTAGAGTTGAAACTTGTCTCACACTATGAAACAACTAGATGTAAAATATTTTTTTGTTGTTGTTTACCATTCATCTTCTTTTCATTTAATTTTTAGAGACACAACAAGGTTGTAGTCCGTTACTCCATGAGGAGGAGGGTGAATTGTCTACCAATTTTAAGGTATGTAGCATACACCATATACCAGATCTTGAGTAGTTTGACCAAAGGATCTTGAATAGACACAAAATAGGCCCTTTCATTTCTAACCACGAGTTTGTTGAAGAAGAATGCAGGATGCTCGAAATCATTCACTGTTCCCTTCAGTGGGCCCAAAATAGGTTTGATTTCCTTAGTAGAGCTAAAATGGAGCCTGCTATTTTTGTTTCTCTCTAATACATATATGATCATTTCTTGGTCCTCCTCTTCATAGTGTGGATTGGGTTCTGGAGATGAAAGGACTACTCCTTTAAGGAGAAGCTTAGGATTGGAGGGAGTTAAATGAATTGAGCATTGTAGTTAACAAATTTTACGTTGGTGAGTCTGTTGTGATTGGGAAATTTGGGTTGTATTTAATAGATTGGCTTTGCTTCTTCTAATTTAAAACAAAAATTTGTAGTTATAGGGCTTCTTCAAATTTTCCTACAAAATCTTCCCATTTTTCCTCATCGGCATCATTGATAGATGACACAATTTGAGAAGAATCTTGAGGTAAGTCACTTGTCATGGTCTCAATGAGTCTTGTTTTTCAAATCTATAGGTCACCTTGTACTATCACCCATATCACTTCTACACAGCTCTGCTAAACATTTCGAAGGAGTTTTAGACAAGAATTTTTCAGCCTTTTAAACTTTCCATAGAACCATGGTTCCATTTAACCGATAACAACATAATAACACCATTGCTAGGTGAAAGCGTTAATATGGTGGTGTTGGGTATTTCTACCCCTTTTCTCCCTAATTATATTTTCTTTTATTTTTATTAAAGTCACAGTGGCTAGAATATTGTTTCTAATGTCTTATTTTCTTCTCTCCTACAGGTCAAGATTCATCATCGAGAGTCCCAGATGGTAGTGGCAAGGAGAGGTATTTACATGGTGTTCTTATATGTTTCTATCGGCGTAACCCTTGCACCCTTTCTGGTGTAAGTTCCAGTTATATAGGTCTTAGTGTTTTAATTTTTATTGGTGACAATTTTTTTGTTAGAAACATAAATTTTACTCTCATTATTTATAATTTTGGTCAATCCTCAAGTCATTTTACTTGTCTTCCTTGTAATTCTTGCAAGGGAATTTCTAGACATCCTCTCAAATGTATTGGCTTAAGGAATGGAATAATTATTCATTGATGTATGTAGGGACTCTATGAGAACTATTGTCACAAGAGTCTCAAGAAAATGCCTCCATTTTATGATTAAGTGATCAATTGATTCATTAGGTGCATATTTTTTATTAGTGGTAAAACATGTTTTGATGGGCCTCAAAACCTAGTACAAAATAGTTTTGAAGGGACCCGTAAGCCTATCAAAGAAAAGCATACTACCAAGAAGATAAAACACATACCAATAGTAGGCCAACAATAACCACTACAAGAAAAACATGATTACACAAGCACATCAAATCAACAAGCAAGGGATCAAGACCCCTTTGCAACCTACTTTTAACCGAGACTAGAAATCCTTAGAAACACAAAGACACCACCTACATCTGCCAGACATCAACAAAATAGCCACTCATGGATGATTCCACTGAGCCAAGAAAGATAAGGACCTTAATGGTGTAGAACACCCTCAAAACCCTAACCAAAAATGTTAGCAAGTCCAACAACCCCACCTTAATAGGGGAGTTTGAGAGCACAATGGAACACTAGAGCACATCGGCGAATTTATAGCAACATCTCACTAGAATCACCAACCCCAACTCCACCTTAATAGGAGGGAGATCCCCTCTATAGGAAAGGAATGAATGAGAGCACAACCTTCCAAAGTCCTCACTCTTCTGCCCACACATGCTCCACCTCAATAGGAACTAGTAGAAGAGAGAACTCCCCACCAAACCCAAAACACCAACCTCCACCTCAATAGAAGATGGCTCTGCCTCAATGGGAGTAGTCACCACCTCCATAGAAGACACCAATTGTATACTAAGAGGAAAATCTTCAAAATCAAGGGTTTTCACAGTCCCCTTGGGTAAATCAAGGTACAAAACCATGAAAGAGAGAGAATGTAGTTCAACCATCAAATAAAAAAACCAAAACAACTGAGCCTTAAGAAAAATAAAATGAAACAACTCAGCCCACGAAATACACATGATCCTCAAAAAAAAAAAAAATCTAACAGTCTTCGAGAGGACCATGATCTAAAGGTCACACAAAAAAACCTTCATATCAGAGAAAGCAGAAGCCCCACTCCCTTCAAGCCCACAAAACCCATCCCCAACAATGAGAGTAGCTAACAAGAGAGCCCAAACCTAACCCAAAAGGGATAAAACCCTCCAAACTCCAGAGGGCCCGACAACACAGATCTTCCAAGAGAATAGGCACATCTGTAATAGAGGAACACAGGTTGCAACGAGCTCCCAAAAGCTACCAACCACGACACAATAGAAGTTACCAGACAAGCAAGAAGAGAACCCGAAGCCAAAAAATTTGTAATGGGAAAACACCCAAGAGGCAGCTCCAAAACATCGAAGAGCACATAATCCCCCCACAAGTGCCTCCAAACAAGAAAGGGCCAAGACAAAAACCCCCAAACACCAACAAAAAATTCTAGGATTGAAACACAAACAGGAGCAATGATAACAAACCAAGCACCAGGAAAACCTTGAATAAGAGCAACCACACAAGACAAAGCAGCAAGCTCACCCCACACAACATGAAATTGTGATAGCATAGGGGGTAGCTATTTTGTAGGCCAAAAATACCCAAAAACATCAACGGCCTCACCTGTAATGCCAGATTATTTCGCAGAAACCAAATCTCCTCCTCCATGGCCTTTCTCGCTCGTGACCTCACCAACGCCCTAAAGATTGGAGCAATACAGAGAAGCATGTTCGCAAATTCCCAAGGGAAAGAACCCGCAAGCTGCTCAGCATATGAGTTGCCACCATCTAGTTCCTCATCCTCACCACCTCCATCACCTTCTTCAGAATTCAAACTATCTTCCCTGGCTTGTTTCCCACCCATCGCCCTCACCCTTGATCGCTCCATTTTACTTTCCCTACTTTTTCCTCAGTTTTAGGTGGAGAAATTATTGTATTCTAAGTTTAATCAATTTATTCATGTTGAAGGCTCTAATGAAACTGAACCTATCAATTGTTTGAATGAGTGCATGGATCTATTGGCTAGTTTGTAATACCAATCTAGTAAAATTATCTTTAACTTCTTAGGGAATATTTATGTGAGTACAATATCCCAAGGGAGGATTTATTTAACAAATTTTATATGGGTTTGATAGAAATTTTGTCTCCTTATCTAATGTATTTAGGTAGGTAAAATAATGGCCTAATAAAAATGTACTCCTAACTACATGATCAATTGGTTCTTTAGAATATTATATAATTTATTTTCCCTAAATCACGAGAAGAAGACATATAGTTGTACATAGTAGTAGAATGATAAATAGAATAAGTTGAAGGGTAATATTAAAAATCAATGAGATACCATATTGATAAGTGTGAGATTAATCCTCTTTGACACATAAATTATAATATGGAGGTATCTATGTTGAAGTTTGATTGTGACCATTTATAGGTATAATTTGGTTAAAATGGTTTCGAACTTGGGGATATGGGCATGAAAATGGGGGACCAAAAGGGGGTCTTAATTGGTTTTTTTTTAATTAGGAAAATTTGATCTTCGATGAGAAATTGAAGATAGTTATGATCAAAATTTGAAGATGTGACAAGAAAAAGAGTTGGAGTGATCTAGATCAAGATAGCTCTAGAAGACCAATACAAGACAAACTTTACATTCCCTTGGGGTAAATATTCTTACTATGTCTTGCCATTTGGGTTATGCAATGCACTTGCAACATTCCAAAAGGTAGTATTGAGAATATTCTCAAAGTTTACTCATGATTCCATGGAAGTTTACATGGATGACTTTACAACTTATGGGAATACCTATGAAGAAGCACTTGCTAACTTGAAGAAGGTACTATAGAGATGTCAAGGTCACCACTTGTCCCTAAGTCACGAGAAATTTTTCATGATGATGAATGAGGGAGTAGTCTTCAAACACTTTGTGTCCAATAAGGGAATCCAAGTAGACCCAAATAAAATAGAGGTCATATCAACATTGCTTGTACCTGAGAAATAAAAGGATTGCAGAAGGTTCCCTCGCCATGTTGGGTACTACAAGAGATTTATACAAGATTTCGGTAATATTGTAGCACCATTGTTTGTCTTATTGTATAAATATGTAGAGTTTGACTAGACACCTACTTGTCAACATGCCTTTGAAGCTCTTAAGGTAGCACTTACAAAGACCCGAGTATTAAGAGGACCAAACTAGACATTTCCTTTTCATATCCACACTAATTCTTCTAAAATTTTAATTGGAGTTGTGTTAGGACAAAAAGAAGAGAATCTAGGGTATGCCATATATTATATTAGCAAGAACCTTCAGGGGCCAGAGCTCAACTACATAGTTACTGAAAAGGAGATCTATTAGTAGTACTCTATGCAATCAACAAATTCAGGAACTACATCACAGGGTATTTTGTATTCATCCACACAAACCATACAACAATCAATTACTTGATGAACAAACTAGTAGTTAGAGGTGGATTTGTGAAATGTTTGTTGCTACTTCATGAGTTTGATATTACCATTGTCAAAAAACCAATAAAATCTAATGTAGTAGAAAAATTTCTCTCCAGATTGCTAACAAAGTCATAAGAGGATATTATAGACAATTCATTTCTAGATGAGCACTTATTTTCCCCCTCTTTGCATAAACCTTGGTATGTATACATAGTGAATTATCTAGTTGTAGGAAAAACACCACCACATCTCTCACCAAGGGAGAAAAGACAATTAGTTCAAAAAAAAATTCCTTATTCATAAATACTTAGATATTTATTTGACACAAGGCCTAATAGTATAATGAGGAGATGCATTAGAGAAGATGAATTCTATGATATTATCAAGGCATGTCATGATGAACCTTGTGGAGGACATTTTGTAACAAAGAGGACAACTCTTAAAATCTTGACTTTTGGCTATTATTGGCCAACACTTCATAAAGATGTGGTCAAATACACAAGGATTTATAATATATGCTAGAGGATGGGATGACCTAAAAAATTAGATGAAATGCTACAATAGTCACAACTAGTCATAGTACCATTTGATAAATGGGGGCTAAATTTTATTGGTCCTATATCTCCAACATCCAACAACAAGGAATATTTATTGGTTTGTATTAATTATCTTATAAAATGGGTGGAGGTCAAAGACTTCCAATTTGAAAGGGATGGAAATGTTGCCAATTTTATTTGTGAGGATATATTTACAAGATATGGTGTTCCTAGTGAAATAGTGACAAACCAAGGGCCACAATTTACCTCAAATTTGATCACAAGGCTAGTGCAATAATATGAGATCAGAAATAGAAATTCTAAACCTTATCACCCTCAAGTAAATGGTCAAGTGGAGGTGAGTAATAGGTAAATAGAATATATTCTTACAAAAAAAATGAAAATACACAAGAAGGATTGGGAAGCTAGGTTACTTGAAGCAGTTTAGGCTTACAAGACAATGTAGAAAATGAAAACGAGCTTCACACCATATGAATTGGTGTATATCAAAAAATTAGTCCTTCCAATAGATTTGAATACAAAACTCTGAGGATAGTAGTATAATTGGGCATGAATATAGCTAAAGCGCAAAAGGAGAGGTTGCATAACCTCAATACATTGGATGCGATTCACATGAAAGCACTACACCATATTGAGATAATCCAAAAATAAAGGATGCAATGGTATGATCAATTTAATATAGGTGATTGAGCACTAATTTATGATTCAAGGTATAAGGATTACAAACGCAAATTACAAACAAGATGGTTAGGCCCATATAAAATTCAAATAGTTTTCCCCAATGGAGCAGTTCAGTTACAAACTATTGCTGATGTAAGGTTTTCACTATTAGTTAATGGCCATCAATTGAAGCTCTATAAGAGGCCACTACAGAAAGACAATTTCCTAGTATCATTACAACATCAATTTGAACTAGAAATACAAACTTCATCAATAGTAACAAGCAGTTGATAAAAAATATCAGTAAATGAGCTACCCAACTCATCTCCTGCTATTTCACAGGTATAATTCTATATAGCACATATCACATGCACACATGTGCACAAGTGACACTCAATAGTCTTCATTTTTTAGAACCTACAATAAATCTCACAGGACCTACAACATCACACCCCTAGGCAATCCATTCAGAATTGACCTATTTCTTTAGCAACCATATAACTTGCACAACTATCCTTTCACTCATGCTCATAGAATCCATCATTCACTTTCATTACATGTACCTTTAAAAAATCACACAAGGCAATCAAATCACCTTTTCACATCATTAGTACCATACCATAAATTCCACTTCTCCATATCATGTACTTTACACAACTTTTAATTCATAACTCCAACTTCATTGCCACATGTAACACTCTGGCTAAATTACACTTCAAACCATGGCCACCCATAGTTCATAGCCATCACTTCATATCATTTCAAATCATGTTGCATGACAAAATTCAACAACTTCTTACACACCGTACTTTATTTCACAATATTTCAACAAATAATCTTCATATTAACTCTCATAATTAACAATGAAGCATACTAATTTTGTAAATATTTATCATTCGCGCATAAATTTCAACTTCACATTTGAATTTCCACTACTTATTATTTATTACTCTGCACATTTCATACTTGCTAATTGAGGACACTTAGCATCTTTAGTTGGGGGGGTGTGGGGGGGGGGGGGTATTCAAAGGCCATAGTCCTTAGTTATTTCCAAAAATAATCCATTGAATTTTTTCTATTATCAAGAAAAATGGAGAGTTCGGAAGAGAGAAGAGGTGTCTAGTGTAGAATTGGGTGATATAGCTGAACAAAGTAGAAGAAAAATAGTGAAAGTGACTACAGTTGAGGTGTTACAATGGGAGGTGACATAGTAAGAAGAGATCCAACAACCCATAATTGATTGCTATAGGACAAGCAATATGTGCCTATCTTGGACAACAAGTAGGTTAGTTAGATTACTTCCTCAGACTTGCTGAATTTAATGAACTCATGACCCAAAAAAATTCCAACACCTTACAAAATGATGGGGTAATTGTTAGGGAGTTAAGGGTGGATGCATCAAAAGCTACTATTTCAGAAGTATCAAGTTTTCCAAGGAGTAGAGAAGAGCTTCCAATAAGATAAAACACAATCAAAGCCACAAATGAGTTCTCCTTGTCAAG
Organism: Sequoiadendron giganteum; assembly: GCA_007115665.2. Taxonomy (NCBI): domain Eukaryota; kingdom Viridiplantae; phylum Streptophyta; class Pinopsida; order Cupressales; family Cupressaceae; genus Sequoiadendron; species Sequoiadendron giganteum. Next base: position 559,807,793 of record CM021103.1, read on the forward strand.
TGAGAATTTGGAATCCTCCTCACAAGGTACAAAAAAATTATCTCTACCCTGGTTGTGGGCCTCTATATCCTCACACAGTATTAGGTATCTAACTTGTGAAGGGAGACAAACACTATTATACACAGTGAATTTTAAATTACTTAGTCATTTATGCCATCAAAGATTGGTAAATGTTCTAAATTTTTTGTATAAATTTTTGCAAAGAATGTCATCAAAATACAAGAGAAAAAGGAATCAATCAACATTATTTTTTCTTATTTACTCTATTGGTTAAGAGAAGTCTTAGGGTTCAATTTACAATGTATCTTAGGAATATTTTATAAATTGTAACAACATCAATAACATTATTCCAATACATAATGAACAAGAAAGGGACGAGGAACAAGAAGCAAAAGAATCTATCATGGCTGCAATTGAGGGAGAAATACCCTCTGGTTTCCCTTCTGCAACACCTACCTACACCACGAAGGAACCTAAAGAGTAGGAACTACAGGAAACTCAGCCTACAAGTTTTGTTGAGTAGCCCACAATTGAAGAAGATCTAAAAACCTTGAATTCCACTAAGAGCACACCAAAAGAAAAGAAAAGAACAAGTGTGGCCTCTACCTCTACACCTACAAAGAATAAAAAATGGGCTATGCAATCAAGAAGGCAATCACATCACTTGAGGAAGAAGGGGGATATGAAAGGAAATGATAAAAACCAAAAGGAAGATGATGTGATTATTGAAACAAACACAGAAGAGGGAAATGTCCCTGGTGATGATACAAGAACCCCAATTATATAACCCCTATATTTAAATAGAACTTTTGACTCAGAGTCAAAGGATATGTTTATGGAAAAGAAAAATAATAGACTTCTAGAAAGCCCTGTTTCAGAGGAAGGGGTTATGCATGCAGAGGAGGTTGAGGAAGAAAAAAAATTGGAGACAAAAAATAAATAAATAATTGAAGAAAGAAACAAAAATAAATAAATGCAAGAAGCTTTGCAAAGAATCAAAAAAATAGAAGATCAATTGAAAACATATCAACAAAAGGACAGTGAGAGGGATGCACGGATTAGGGAGTTGGAACAAAAACTCCACAAATTCAACCACAAATCAAAATTACAAATTTTGGCACAACTTTCCATTGTTGAAAAAATGGAAAAGATCCAATTCCTAAGAGCTCAATTGGACCTATAAAGACCCCCATTGTACCTATTGGTGTGTCATTAAGCATTGAATTATGGAAGAAAACACAAGAGTCTTCCCAAAAATAAAAATACTAGGAAAAGGAGAAAACAAAAATGATGTCTACACATGCATGGAACCCACTAATATTTGTGGGAGATCTTCAGATTAGGGCTTTATCTTCTTATGTCAAAAATGAGCATCAAAGGGGACAACTAATGTAGGAATATCAAGAGAGGGATAAATATCTCCCTCTACAACTAAGAGAGGAGGTAAAAGACCCAAATGCAGTAGTAGACCAATGGTTGGATCTCTTAAAGCACAAGGGAGGTGCAACAAAGATAATGAATTGTAGAGAAATGGATTACAAAATAATGAAGGGACTAGCGAAAGAAGGCATAATCAAAGAGACACTTGGATTTTATCAAGGAATATGGAAGGAGCTCACACTAGAATTGAAGAAGAAGGAACCTCATTCCATTTACAACTATGTGGCAGTAATTGGCAAGTCACATAAATACATTTTAGTTTCCTTAAGAAATGGAATTACTTGGTTTCCTCTTATCTTCAATCCTCCTCTCCTCATGTTCCCCATACCACACTGGACATAGAGTAACTGAGAGGAAGGTATTATAGTAGAGAACAAAAGACTAAAAAATATCTCATATCAACAAGGTTACTACTTGAAGCAAGATAAACGGGCAACTTGTGTTGTGGATTTCAAAGAGATGGCCCTATAGTATAACCTCTGACCTCAAATTTTATTAAGGACAAGCAATAGCTTAGTTGGGGGAAATGATGGGCTCCATAATTATCTAGTTTCCTTTCGCTATTTCTTACTTTCCATTATCTCTTTCTACTAAGTTTCACGACATGACTGAGACCTTTTATACTTTTATTTACTTGTAAGCAGCCTTAAGTACATGGAAATAGAAATATGTTATGTTGATATATGTGTGTATGAATGCATGAATGTCTATAAGATTTAGCATGATTTTACGTTTAATTTATTATTGTTAGTAATGTGGATGCCTTAGAAATAAGACTTAGAACACCTTGTAGCAAGAAGGACTATCAACCTTTAGCAATAGGTTTCTCAGCCTGCAACATAAGGACTATAGGTTGTTGTAGAGATGAAGTCAAATGCCCAAGGTGTGACACTTTTAGAAGGAAATGAAGGTGATCATTTATTGATCATCCATGAGTCACCACAAAATACTCTTTCTTGCCAAATAAGACATCTAGGAGAAGAAGGATTCTACTCTTGGTAGGACTAATTTATGGAAAAATTGTTCTAAGGAACATGTTTACGTTAAAATTAGTTAAACAGTTGGGCATAGAATCCAAATTTTGTTTCTCTACTCCTGCTTTATATAGTTATTGTTTTTTGTTTCAAACTAATTCCTCTTCCTATCTTTGAGGGTGATTTGATGGTTGTTTCATGAGTTTTTTTTTACTATGTGAATTATGAAACTCCTCACACACCTTATATAGTAGGATCTTTTGTCAAGGAGGAGATCTAGTTTCTATTTAGCTAGTTATCTGTTCACCATTATTACTCATTAGTTGCAGCAATAGAATGTGTATTACTGAATAAAATATAGACTCGACATATTTTGTTGGATTTTATTTAAGATTTCAATGTTAGAATGGAATAAAGGAAATTGGTTTGATATCATGATTTTCTGAGTGGGTGAATATTTGAGAACTTATGTGGAAGCAAAAACTCAAGCAAGGGCCACTTGAGGTAATGTTGAACCACTTTAGTTTCTATTGTTCTAGATTAGATAATGCATATGTCTATAAATGCATGTGTTGTAATTCATGAATTGAATTATATAGCTTCATGCTTGCTTTCATACTCTAGAGGAATTAGCTAGGTTAGGAAACTACAAAACTTTGTAAGAATTGCAGTCTTGAGTATTAGGTACCCATAGCATAAGGTAACAACTTATATTCATTCCCCTATTTATTGAATTATCGATTTATTGCTATTTCCAGCTTTTACTATATTTGCATGTGTTGATGTAGGATGTGTCTAGAATCTATGAGTGCATATATATTTCTATCACTATCTAATTTTTTATGACTCCCTAGTTGATAATCAAATGCAACCCTCTTGTGAAAGATGAACTGTTCAGTTAGGGATTCATAGGTCCTCTAAGTTGTGTGTGTACCTAGTAGCACCAAGTTAATTAGACATTAGAGAGGCTCTACAATATCAACCTCATGTGTGAAGGCCATTTGGATTGATAAATCTAGGGGACTTAAGAGATTGTTCAACAAGAGAGGCAAATGGAGAGAAATTTGTAGAAGTGAGAAAAAATTGTCATGAGACATGGATGAGTAAATTTAGTAGGTACAATATCACATGAACACAAAACCTAAAATGTAATATAGTATGACTAAATTATTCACTAAATCACCATGATAGGCCACAAAGGAATTATCTCATAAAGCATAATGACATAAGAAATGAGCTCGGTAATGAGGGAAGTATATCCATGGTAAAGATCTAACAATGATATTATACAAGTGAGGGTATGTATAGTAAAGATAAAAGCGAAAAAAAATAAAATAGTTCACTACTATAGTTGACTCAATTTCCTATGGTCGTTTGTCCAAATCGCGACAATCTATTGTCAGAATACCGATGAATCACATAAATAATTTGCGTCGCTCAATTTTTGTTGATATTTTGATGCACTTTAAAACATCGTAATCACGAGGCAAGTCCGTCGGAACCGCAACGGAAATTTCATCGATCTAGTGACAAACAATAGCCATAACACAACCGCCATGCCTTTGCCAAAGCATCACATCAACAACAAAATTTCGTTGAAATTATGATGAAAGTTTCGACGTATTGCAAATATCGGTGAGAGATCAAGAGTGTTACCATGATCAAAATTTCCTGAGAAGATATATCGGGAGGAATAGCCTGTGGTCTCGGCGATGAAGTTTCATTGGTGAGATACTCATCTTGTCTCATCGATGAAGCATGAGGTAAGCATATCGGCAAGACATATACCATTGGAGTAAGTTCTGAATGTCTATCCGACCTGCTATGTCACACCGATAAGAGTACATCGGCAGGAGTCTTGGCGACATACTTGAGATCAAAAGGACAACAACAAATCATTGAAATCACGACGAAATAGGAAAGTCATTACGATGAAAGGTTTGTTGAATTTATTGCAAATTCATTGGACACTTTTGGAGGTTCATCAAAAATGCGATGAAACAATGCAATTTTAAAAAAAACTATTCGTTCAAATGTAGGCATATCGGTGAGAGTTCAAGACTATTACCACTATCAAAATTGCCTAAGAAGATATATCAGGAGGATTGGCCTATTGTCTCGGCGATGAAGTTTCATCGGTGAGATACTCATCTTGTCTCATTGATGAAACATGAGGGAAGCATATCAGCAAGACATATACCATTAGAGTAAGTTTTGAATGTCTACCTGACCCTCTATGTCATGCCGATAATATTACATCAGCATGATTCGTGGTGAGATACTTGAGATTGAAATAACAATGAAAACAGTTCATCAAACTTATAATGAAATAAGCAAGTCATTATGACAAAAATTTTGTCAGATGTATTGCAAATTCATCAAATTCTTTTGGAGGTTCATAGAAAATTCGGCAAAACAATGCAATTTTTTATAAAAAAAACTATTCATTTAAATGTAGGTATATCGATGAAAGATCAAGATTGTTACAATGATCACAATTGCTTGAGAAGATATATCAGGAGGACTGGCTTGTTGTCTCAGCGATGAAGTTTTATCGGCGAGATACTCATCTTGTCTCATCGATGAAGCACGAGGGAAGCATATCGGCAAGACATATACCATCAGAGTAAGTTCTGAATGTCTGCTTGACCCGCTATGTCATGTCGATAAGATTACATCGGTAGGATTCTCGATGACATATTTGAGATCGAAAGAATAATCATCGGGGAGACTCACTACGTCGGGGAAACTGCAAAATATCCTAACAATACATGATCTCTTTTTGATGAAGATACAAATGGATCGAAATACTTATCGGGGTGACTCTGGGTGATATTTAAAAGTAGTAGGAGGCTCCAAAGTGTATCCATAGGGATAATGACATGACATAAGGAAAGGTCAATCAAAGAGAGAAAGTTGATGTGCCAAGACCATGAGCATTTAACAGGGGTAGTAAAAGACAAGATGGATTGTCATCAATGCTCAGATATAAAGGATAGATTGGAAGACTTTATTATGAAAATTTAGATCACAATATGATTAACCCTATTTTGACAAATACAATGACATTAGTGTCAAGAGTTAATAGGCCATTCAACTTTGCATTTCAATAAATTATTGTATGCATTAAGTAAGTGTTTACAAGGTAGAAAAAGGACAGTCATATGACTGTTTAAAATATCAAACAACATGTCAATTTTTGTGTTTAATCATTTTTTTTATACATTTGTAGTCCAAGCTCTAGGTTTGCATTATTTGGTTACTATGTATGAGAAATGAGCAATGAATAATTGTAGAATATGGAGGCTATGGATGATATTATGATGGCCACATTTGACATTGATGATAAAAAATTGGAGAAAAATATAAAACCTATGATGAGTCATGAGATCAAGGGGACTGTCATGGACAACAAGCACAACCTACGAACTAGATTCTAATTTTGGTAAAAAATAAATATTCAAACTAGTGAATATTAAACTACACACTAGAATCTAATTTTGTGGAAAATGAGGAATTTGGTGAGAAAAATTACCTACAGTGCGTCTTGGATACTTAGCTAGTGTACTAAAAAATAGGATTGCAAACCCAAAATTATTCTCACTTTGGAAATTTAATAGAAAAATACAAAATGTTATCTTGGATACTTAGCTCTTAGACAATCAATACAATAATATTAGCATGATTATGAATGGTTTTATCTGGTCCCACTCTTGATCTCCATGTTTGAGAGCCTTCTCTTTAAGACCCCATGAATCCACTTTGATCCATTGTTGCCAAAAGAGATATTAATGTGTAAACAAGGAGCCACATTTAGACAAACTGTTTGTTGATTTCTTCTAAGAAATTTAGAGACTACAAAAAGAAGATACCTGATGGGGATCATGTGTGCTTCCTAGAGAAAGTACTGCAATATGCCCTCAAGCAGCAATGAAAAACTTTGGATTAGCTTCACAATAAATCCTAACAACATGACATTGAGGCTCCTCTTCATTAAGTTGATGGTATGAAGAACCAGATCCATATCCTCCTTGAGATACATATCATATTGAATAAAAAAACACAGTGGCACAAGCAATCTGAATTGTGAGATAAAGCCTCCAAAACCTCTATGGAAACATGACTTTTACCAAACAATCAAAATTTTAAATTTAAGTAATACCTAAGAAAAATAATTCCATACAATGTAGCTACACACGAAACTTACAAATGGGATTGATCTTCCACTTTTGACTCTCCTTCTTATTCCATTTGAAGAGGACATCATCTACCCCTTGATTCAGCTATGTAAGTTTAGCATTAACAAATAAAAATATTTTTAGCACAAATAATAATCCTCACCCATCTAAACAAGCACCTGTAAGACAAGCCCAAAAATTTTAGTTTATCACAATCAAGTAAAGATTAAATCCTTATAATCAATCACAGTAACTAGAAAGTATTAATTGGATTAGTAAGAAGAATCAAATAACTAGGGTTGGGCACTATATAAACCACTACTATCACAACTATTGAAACATGCTCAAGTATTGGGTCCTCTCCCCTAGATTAAATTAAGGAAAACATTATTGTAAACACAATATGTATAGAAGAATATGAATGTACAGGAAAATGGATATTAGCAAAACATAAATGTAAATAAAAGTAGTGTGAGCAGAAAATGAATCTAAATTGGTCTTGAACAAATAAAATCATACCCAATTAGCATTAAGTTATACTGACCTTGTACTCATTTCCATTGTCAATCTTGAAGGTTTCTTTGATGCCTTCTACATAAACTCTCTAGCCACGAGGCAAGAGAAGGCAGGAAAACCAAGTGTATATTGATGACTTCCTGACAATCAAAAGAAACAAGCAACCAATCAACCCTATTAGAACAAAATAATCTTATGAATTGATTTTATTTGTTTTAGTGGCTAATGGATAGTGGACCTAGTTCTCTTGAATTGAGATACTACTAAGATGTGTTGACTGGTGATTTTAGACTACTGATATTTTGCTTCAATCTCTATAAGTTACTTTTGTCTAAAATATATTCAAGATAACTCTGCAAAAACATTCCCTAATCTCTTAGAAATTATGCAAATTATTTTGTTAATACTTCTCCATTTTGATATTTTCTTTCAAAAATTCATAGAAAGATATATAATGCCATATTTGAAACTTACATATTTTAATTTTACTAGTTTTGTAATTATAGGATATGATTCCAACAATTGTGAAACGCATTGGCAATATGCTGGATGAATGAAGTAAACTATGCAATTGGCAGGTGTAGAGCCAAATTATTTAACCCTTGCCAACATCCTTCTTGCGTGTTCTAAAACATTTGCTTTGGAACAAGGCATGAAAATCCATCTAAGTATAATGAAGAGGATATTTTTTTTAGATATTATATTACAGTATGTTGAATGAATGTAAGTAGAGAAATTTTTGCATACCTGCAGATGGTACAAAATTTCATGGTTAAGTGGAAGCCACCCATCAACAACAAGATCCAAATATCAGTGTATCTATCTCAATCGAGCCTCTAAACCCTTCTGAGATGTCAAATTTTCCACTAACCTGTTATGCACAAAAGTCAAATTTTAGAGACCACTAAAAACAAAAGAAATAGAGCTTTGAAACCAAATCCACACACAACACAATGTTCATAGTTAAAATTTAACACTTTCTTTCATCTTTTCATATTGGTTTGATGCTTCAAATGATGCATTTCTTATATTGAAAAGTGCATTACCTTATTGACCTTCTCTTTGTTTTGAGAATAGTTTAATATTCTATACATAACAAGGCCAACCACGTGAAGGTGGAAGCTCATTTGGCCCCTCCACCACTCACATGACTCTCAATTCCCCATACCTGATCATATAACATTAATCATTCATTCATCCACTAATAACATATATGATGGGGAGTCCTATCCTTCAAGAGAAATATTGCTCTTCCCAAGACCTATTTTTTGGTCTTCCTAGGGTATTCCACTCTACCCTACTCAGGTATATCTCCTAAACCCCTCCCACTTCATAAGACTCTCCACCAATTTCAAATTCTTCACCTTTTCTCTCAATTCACCACTAAGCTTCCTTGGGCTCAATTTTGCCGCAAAGCTCCCAAAAATTTCTTGGGTATTGGAATAGGTCTTCCAAATATTCCTAGGGTGATATTTCTCCACTCTGATCCTTCTTGCAAGATTCTTTCTTCATTTACCCATCGAATTCAAGAAAAACCCAATTTTAGGCCTTGTAGCCTTTTTGCCCCTTTTAGGTCTCCTAGAACCCATTTTTTTGGCTCTTCTCAAAAACGGCCTTAACAACCCCCAAATATTTTTGGATATTCCTTCTATTAGTACCCTAGGATTCAATATTTACCAGGTGTAAGGTTTTACAAGTGTCCGTAAATAGGACTGTCCTCATACCCCCTAATTTCAAGGGTTTCCAAGGTTCTGGCTCCTTTTTCCAACTCTGAGGGCTTCAATGACCTCCCCAACTCTCATCCTTTCTCACACATGTCTTGAATACATTATTTCACACTCCCATGCTCTTTATTAGCTCAAACCAATCCGTTTATCATCTTTATTTACTGCTTTCCTCTCCAAGCCACTAGCCAAAATGCACTTGCACTCGCCTAGTGTTTGATGAATTCAAATCTTCCCCTACAAACCAAGACTCCACACACCATATTTACACTATAAAAATAGTCTCCTAATTGATTCAAAGTGTCCATGGTATCCTTGCCACAGGAATTCAAGTGGGGATCATTATTTACAAAAACTGGCCTTAACCGACAGTGTAACCAAGAACACCAAAACTTGCAAAATTACAACCAGTTGAATTAAATGGCTAATCTAATGCTTCACATAGTAATTAAATGAAAAAAAAGTGAGACTCAAAGCATTAGATCATTCCTCTTAATCTATTCTTGATTGGATGAAGGCTCAAACACAAAAATTCACTCAAAAGTTGTTGAATTCCAATCACAAAATATGCTCTCCAAGTCTCAATTCATGAAAATGAACTTCCAACTCAGGTATTAGGGTTTGGATGACCTTGTATACCTTTCTCCCACATTCTAGGACCCTTAGGTCGGGCTTAGAACATCATTAATGCCTTTTTTGCATTTTTAGACCAAATTCCTAAGACAACCTTGTCTAGTTTTGCCTAATTTTATCATTCAAACTTTTCCAAACCTCCAGGCTCTAAACCAACCTAATTTTTCCACTAAAAAACATGAATTCTACCTTGGTAATTTACAATTAGTCCTTATTACCTTGGTGGTTGGCTAGAACCACCTACAAGCCAAAATCGCCAAGATCTTTCAAAAGACCTTTAAGGTGCTCCTGCACCATTCTCCCCCCGAAACAAAGAAGTTAAGGAACCTATTGTGTCAAGAGCTGCTCACTAATTCCATGATTTTGAAATTCAATCTCTGCTATCCAAGTAGCTTCTAACTTTGGTTGATGTTTCCACTTCACTAGTTGCTCCTTGTATGTCTTGTGCCTAGTCTTCTTCACCCTTGAGTCTAAAATCCTGTCCACTTGTGGTCTGATCTGATCAGGTACCTTGAGTGCTTCCACATCCTTATTGACCTTAGCACTATACTATTCCTCATCCATTTTTTTTCCTTTATACTTCACCAAGTCCTTCACATTGAAGATAGGAGAAATAGACATCTCCTTGGGTAACTCCACCTTGTAAGCATTTGATCCATACTTAGCCAATACTTTACATGGCCCTGTCCTCTTCATCTGCAACTTACTGGGTATGCCTTTCTATAGCCTTTCCTTTTTCAAGTATACCATCACCAAATCACCTATCTCAAATTGTAATTATCTTCTCCCTTCATCTTTTTTTGCCTTCAACTTTTGATTAGCCTCTATCAATGTCTTCCTTACCTACTCATGAACCTCTCTCATTGACTGAGAAAAATCATCAGCATGACCAATGATTCCTTCATAACCTTTCAGATCTTTAAGCTCAAGTACACCCCTTGGATGTAAACCATAGACTATCTCAAATGGACTCTTACCCATAGTCCTATTTGTGCTATCATTGTAAGCAAATTCTGCTTGTGGAATCACTTACTCCCATCCTTGTCCATACTCCTTAGTTAATCATCTCAACAAGTTCCCAAGTACCCTATTGATCACCTCTGTCTTTCCATCCGTTTATGGATGATATGCTGAGCTATGAGACAAGTTGGTTCCTAGCCTCTTCCAAAGAGTTTTCCAAAAGTGTCCCATAAACTTTACATCTCTATCTGCTACTATGTTCCTTGGCAACCAATGTATCCTCACTATCTCCTTGAAGAATAGGTGTGCAATCTGACTTGCATCATGTGTTGTCTTGCATGGAATAAAATGGCTCATCTTGTTGAATCTGTCCACTACAACAAACACATTGTCAAAACCAGTTGGTGTCCTAGGTAGACCTACTATGAAGTCCATGCTTATGCATTCCCATGGTCTACTTGGGATGGGTAATGGCTGATAAAGACCTGCATTGCTTGATGTTCCCTTTGCCTTTTGACATACTCCACATTGTTCAACATACCTTCTTACATCTCTTTGCATTTTAGGCCACCAATAGAACCTCTCCACTAAGTCTAGTGTCTTGTTCAAACCAAAGTGACCACTCAAACTGCCATTATGCTTTTCTTGGATTAGATTCTCCCTCATGGAACCTCTAGGAACACACAATTTCTTTCCCCTAAACAATAAACCATTTTTCAAGGTGTAATCAACATATTCACTATGAAAATGGTTCGCAAAATCAGTACATACCTTGTATATTTATGAGAAATCAGAATCTCCTTCATATAGATCTTTAAATCCTTCAACCCCTGTACTTTGTAGCTGTATCTCTTGGACAATAAGAAACCTCCTACTAAGAGCATCAACAACCTTGTTGTTAATCCCCTTCTTATGCTTGATGGTAAAGGTGTATGACTGCAAAAACTCCATCCACTTGATATGCCTCAAACTGAACTTTTCTTGGGTGTTGATGTAACTTAAGGCCTGATTATCAGTGTATACCACAAATTCTTTTGGCAATAGATAGTGCCTCCACTTCTTAAGAGCCTGCACCAAATCATATAGCTCTAATTCATAGGATGAGTACCTAGAATTTGCTTCATTCAGCCTTTCACTAAAGAATGCCACCGGCCTGCCTTCTTGGCTTAGAACAGCCCCAACTACTATGTTACTTGCATCACATTCCACTATGAATGGTTTTTCAAAGCTTGGTAGAACTAGGATAGGTTGGGTAGTTATCTCCCTCTTCAACCTTTCAAATCCTTCATTGGCTTCTTTAGTCCACACAAACTTAGTTTTTAGTCCTCCTTTGATGGTGTCAAGAACTGGTGCATAGATTTCACTAAACCTTCTCACAAACTTCCTATAGAATTATGCCAATCCATGGAAAATCCTAACTTTTTTCCCTTTCTTGGGAGTAGGCCAACTAAGAATGGCTTCAACCTTGCTCTTGTCCATTTTCAAGTTCCCTTAAGACACTGCAAATCCTAGGTAAACTAACTCTTTCTTCATGAACTCACTTTTCTCAAGATTTATGGTGAGCTTCTCCTCTTGAAGTTTCTTCAGCACAAGTTCTTGGTGCTTCATATGTTCTTCTTTTGTTTTGCTAAAGATGAGGATATCATCTAGGTAGACAACCATAAAGAATCCTATAAAGTCCTTCAAGACCTCATTCATCACCCTCATAAAAGTGCTAGGTGCATTTGTAAGCCCAAATGGCATTACTAACCACTCATATAACCCCTCTGTAGTTTTAAAAGCTGACTTCCATTCATCTCCCTCTTTCATTCTAATATGATAATAACCACTTTTCAAATCAATTTTGGAATAGTACTTAGCACCTCCTAAACATTCCATTAAATCTTCTATCCTAGGAATAGGAAAACTATATCTAATAGTTATCCTATTTATTTCCCTAGAATTAGTACACATTCTCCACTTATCTCCCTTTTTAGGTGCCAACACAACTGGAACAACACATGGACTTATGCTCTTTCTGATCAGACCTTGATCCAAAAGTTCTTGAACTTGCCTTGCTATCTCTTTGTTTTGCTCCAGTGTCATCTTGTATGCAGCCTTGTTAGGCAATGTTTCTCTTGGTATAAAGTCTATTTGATGACTGATTTCTCTCTTAGGTGGTAGTGTAGCTGGTGTACCTTCACAAATAATGCCCCTAAGCTGATCCAATAATCGCTTCACTTCTGCTGTCATAGGTAGCTGATTAGGTGACTCTTCTTCCTTTGGATTTAACATGATTGCATAGACAACTCCTTCCTCCTCCTTGATGTCTTTAAGGAACTCCTTTCCACTCATCAAAAGGACACTAGTTTCTGCCTTTTCCACTGTGTTTTCTTCTAACAAAGACTGAATTTTATAAGTCACTCCATCCTTCTTGAATGAGTGCGTATTCTCCTTGCCATGGTGTAATGCCTCCCTATCATATTTCCATGGTCTTCCAAGTAGAAAATGGCATGCATCCATTGGTAACACATCACATAGTATCTTATCTTGATACTTTCCTATAGCAAACTCAACCCAAACTTGTTCATTGACCAGTATATTATGCCCTTTGTTCAACCAAGTAACCTTGTAAGGACACACATGGGGTATCTTGATGAGTTTCAACTTTTGTACTACCTCCTCCAAGATGACATTATCAGTAGACCCTGAATCTATGATGACCTTCCAAACCTTACCTAATATCTTGTAGTTGACTCTAAAAAGAGCTCTCCTTTGTTTGTGTTCATCCTAGGTAGGTGCTTTGATCAAGATCCTTCTTAACATGAGATTCTCACCTTTCTCTGAATCTAGACTCACCTCTGAATGTTTGGAGCAGTCCTCTTCTTGAACATAGTTGATCTTCCTCTCACCTTGTGAAGATGTTGGCTTGTCAGGACACCTATAAGCCAGATGACCCAACTGTCCACAATTGTAGCATTTCATGGAAGCAAAATGAGAGCTTCTCCCAAAGCCTCCTGATATGCCTCTTCCTCCATTGTTTGAGCTTCTACCTATGTAACCCCCTCTACTATTTGTCTCATGGGATTTTTCTCCAACCTTAGCATCACCTTGCCCTCTATTATCATGGCTTCTTCCACCAAAACCTCCTCTTTGTCCACCTCTAGAGTCTCTACCTCTTCCTTTACCTCTAGTATTGGAATCTTGTTTCTTTTTCAGTTTCTCTTCCACCTTAATAGCCATTTGATAGCAGCTATGGAGGGTAGTAAGTGTGAAAAGACTCAACTCCTCTTAGATGCTCCATCTAAGACTGTTTAGATACCTAGAAACCTTGATGCTTTCAACTTCTTGCACTCTAGATCTAAGGCTTAGTTTTTGGAACTCCTCTATATATGCAGCTACATCTAAGTCTCTTTGTTTGAGATTTTGTCTCTTCTTGTGCAATTGAATGTCATAGTCCTCAGGTAGATAGTTCTCCTTCACTTTAGCCATCATAGTTTTCCAACTTCCTATGGATTTATTGCCTTCCATCTCTCTTTCTTCTTGTAGAAACTTCCACCAAGTTAGTGCTTGTCCTCTTAACCTTGATTTGGCTATCTTCACCTTTTGTGCTTCTATAATTCCATCACATTCAAAGTGATTCTCCATTCCCTCTATCCATTCCATAACTAGCTCTGCATCCATTCTTCCTATGAACATAGGGACACCTTCTAGTGCCTTTCCACTCAATTCCTTCAATGCTTTGAGGAAAGGTTCCTCTGCTATTGGAGGGTCAGGTTTTGGTTCTATGTCCTCCTCCACTTGGTATTTACCGTTGTCTTTGTCCCCTGCCAACCGTACCTTCATCTTGCTTGCCGATTCAGCAACTTCTTCCAATTTTTTCTTCATCTCTTCCATAGCCTCTTCAAGACACCTATTCTTCTCTTGCTTCTCTTTCAAGTCTCTATCTAGCTCTACATTGGTCACCATGGTATTCTCTCCTATGGATTCACTTCTCTCTGACATTCACTAGTTTCAATTCCCAAGCCTTTATTGGCTCTGATACCAATTTGATGGGGAGTCCTATCCTTCAAGAGAAATCTTGATCTTCCCAAGACCTATTCTTTGGTATTCCTAGGGTATTCCACTCTACCCTACTCAGGTATCTCTCCCAAACCCCTCCCACTTCATAAGACTCTCCACCAATTTCAAATTCTTCACCTTTTCTCTCAATTCACCACTAAGCTTCCTTGGGCTCAATTTTGCCGCAAAGCTCCCAAAATTTTCTTGGGTCTTAGAATAGGTCTTCCAACTATTCCTAGGGTGATATTTCTCCACTATGATCCTTCTTGCAAGATTCTTTCTTCATTTACCCATCGAATTCAAGAAAAACCCAATTTTAGGCCTTGTAGCCTTTTTGCCCCTTTTAGGTCTCCTAGAACACGTTTTTTTGGATTTTCTCAAAAACGGCTTTAACAACCCCCAAATATTTTTGGATATTCCTTCTATTAGTACCCTAGGCTTCAATATTTACCAGGTGTAAGGTTCTAAAAGTGTCCGTACATAGGACTGTCCTCATACCCCCTAATTTCAAGGGTTTCCAGGGTTATGGCTCCTTTTTCCAACTCTGAGGGCTTCAATGACCTCCCCAACTCTCATCATTTCTCACACATGTCTTGAATACATTATTTCACACTCCCATGCTCTTTATTAGCTCAAACCAATCCGTTTATCATCTTTATTTACTGCTTTCCTCTCCAAGCCACTAGCCAAAATGCACTTGCACTCGCCTAGTGTTTGATGAATTCAAATCTTCCCCTACAAACCAAGACTCCACACACCATATTTACACTATAAAAATAGTCCCCTAATTGATTCAAAGTGGCCATGGTAGCCTTGCCACAGGAATTCAAGTGGGGATCATTATTTACAAAAACTGGCCTTAACCGATAGTGTAACCAAGAACACCAAAACTTACAAAATTACAACTAGTTGAATTAAATGGCTAATCTAATGCTTCACATAGTAATTAAATGACACAAAAGTGAGACTCAAAGCATCAGATCAGTCCTCTTAATCCATTCTTGATTGGATGAAGGCTCAAACACAAAAATTCACTCAAAAGTTGTTGAATTCCAATCACAAAATATGCTCTCCAAGTCTCAATTCATGAAAATGAACTTCCAACTCAGGTATTAGGGTTTGGATGACCTTTTATACCTTTCTCCCACATTCTAGGACCCTTAGGTCGGGCTTAGAACATCATTAATGCCTTTTTTGCATTTTTAGACCAAATTCCTAAGACAACCTTGTCTAGTTTTGCCTAATTTTATCATTCAAACTTTTCCAAACCTCCAAGCTCTAAACCAACCTAATTTTTCCACTAAACAACATGAATTCTACCTTGGGACTTTACAATTAGTCCTTATTACCTTGGTGGTTGGCTAGAACCACCTACAAGCCAAAATTGCCAAGATCTTTCAAAAGACCTTTAAGGTGCTCCTGCACCAATATAACATTCATTCATTCATCCTGCATTAATAACACATAACATTCATTCATTAACATATAACATTCATTCATCCATTAATAAAATATAAAATTCATTCATTCATCCATGAATAACATATAACATTCATTCATTAACATATAACATTTATTCATTAACATATTCACATTCATTCATTAACATATAACATTCATTTTTTCAGTTTTTACATATTATCAAAAATATGGTTGTCATAATATGATTACAATCACTTTTTTTTGTTTC
Organism: Sequoiadendron giganteum; assembly: GCA_007115665.2. Taxonomy (NCBI): domain Eukaryota; kingdom Viridiplantae; phylum Streptophyta; class Pinopsida; order Cupressales; family Cupressaceae; genus Sequoiadendron; species Sequoiadendron giganteum. The sequence continues at coordinate 559,823,949 of CM021103.1, forward strand.
TTTTTTGCAGCTAAAAAAAGCTGAAGTGGAGTATCTTTTTCAAAATCATTTGTCTCCCTTCAGTTGTCCTGAGCTCTAATCATGATCTTAATGTATGCCTAGTTGTGTTCTCACAACGTGGATACCACTGCAAGGGGGGGTCTACTACAATAGAAAAGAAATGTTAAATTGATATGTTTTATTATTATTGTTACAAGTATTTCATTAATTAAAAGAACATTAGAGTGGTTCTCTTTACCTGATGGGTCCACATCAAGTTCCTGATCTTGTCTTATAGCCTCATGTTGAACATGTTGAACACCCTCTAAATCTTGATTTGGAGTTGAAACATGAAAGGTTACATTAATTACTACACCAATTGCAATAAAATATGTTTAAAAGAATATTAGACTGGTCCTCTTTACTTGATGGGACCACATCATGTTCCTGATCTTGTCTAGCCTGATCATGCTCAACATGTTGATCACACTCTACATGCTCTAAAGTTGAAACACGAAATGTTACATTAATTAATACACCAAATGCAATTAAAGATGTTTAATTGTATTAATCCATACTATATTTTCTATAGAACATGAATACATCCAGTACTAGGATGCACACCATGGCCTTCATCTACAGGTTGTGCTCCACCCTCACCAGGCTACATTTCAATTTCATGTGCATTATTATCATTTATTAGCTGTTTAAAACAAATAGGCATATTATTATGGTGGAAATTAATATTGAATATATTGCACAAGTATTCAATTTTAAATAGATTTTATTGAGTTTATTTACTTACGTGTTGGATGTAGTGGAAGATTGTGTTTTCCTAGTCGAGACTCTTAGGTGTTCAGCTAGGGCTACATAGCCTTGCTGGAAGGAAATCTTCAGTCCTCTTCTGTGGGCACTTTGTTGAAATCAGAGCCTTGCATTTTTGCATAAGATCATGAATTTTGCTTCTATGGTGTGATAAAACCAAAATTGTTTGCAATTTATTATTTGGATGCAATATTTCATTTATTGATACTTACAATTCATGCGGCTAATTTCATATAACCACCAGAGCCAAGTTAGTGCTTCCCATGTTTTTCTAGTCTTTCCTTTGTTGCCTTCGATGTGTTGGGAATCCTATGAAAATTTTGAAATACATTAGATTATGTAAAAATAAAGAGTAATTAGTATATAATTACATTTTTGATGGTATCACATACCTTCCTTGGCCTGGTGGTGTCTTTCCTTCTTTTTTTTCAGCCTTCTCCTTTCCAACTGACACCAAGTCCTTCCACTCCCTCTTCAGAATCATGGGGGGACACTCGTACTTTCTGTTCTTCTCTAAATGTGACCTATATTGGTCCCTCACATACTTTAGATAGGTACCAGATTTCTTAAGGACCTTGGTTCGGTTGAATGTTTTATCACCAAACAACACAACTAAACAGTTAATGGGCTCATCTTTTAAATCTTAATTTTGGGCATTCCACTGTGTACGTGTGGTGGGCCCGAAGAGCTCCAATGTAATATCACTTAGATGTTTATAAAAAACATAATTTCTCACAAAATGATCATGGGATCATTAGTCTATAAAGGGTGATCAATAAGTAAATTTCAATTGGATTATATATAATAATAATTAAAAGATTTTAAAGTACTTGGGCCCTTCTCTATCTTTACGAGAATGAAATCCTCGATCATCACAAATGTGACCGAAAATGTTCACGTACTAGTAATATAGGAAGATCCAGGAAATGCTACTAAAACATCACCACTACTAATGGCCTCTGCATCCCCAGGTACATGTACTGACACATGTAGTGGCATGTGTTCACTGCGAGAGGGTGCACTACCGAATTCCTACACGGTATGTGTTGCCGGCATTTGAATCAAAAATATAGGCACAGATGATGGGGTCGGATGATGTGTTGTATTTGCAGGAAGATCAGGATTGACACTTGTATTGGCCCCTACTTCCCAGGCAACAATTGCAGTACCCTGATCATGGCCAGCAACATGATGAGGATGCAAATAATCGTGTAAAAACAACACATATTTTAGTTCATGACATAAAAGAGTACAAAATATAAAACCATGAATGAACTTATGTTATAATTAAATATCTCATGATAGCTTACTCGCAAGTTCTATGCTCTCTCAAACAATACTTTAACCCTTTCTCTTATCTCATTTGTTTGAGGCACCATGAATACCAACTTAAGGATTTCTTCATTGCATTTTTTTTGTGCCTTCCTCATCATATCCACAGGGTTTGCAGAAAATGTGATGTCATCATCGCATAATAGTAACTACACCTCCATATGGATGCTCTCCTATACTGTTGGTGTCTTTCCCCGATCAGCCGACTGCAATGAGAATATTTAAAACATTATCGAAATTAACCCAAGAAACTCATGAAAAAAACATAATAATAAAACATTTTGCTCGTATCTATTTTGTACAATTACAATGAGGTAAACATGTCGGGTAGAATCGCTTGAAGATGGATCACGATCTATGCTCTGGGTTGGAGTCTTCCTCGTATGATTAATGTCCCGCTGTGACAAAAATTAAATATAAAAAACATTACCAAAATGAAACCAATAGACTTACGAAAAAAAAACATAATAATAAAATGGTATACTAGAGTCATTAATTGGAGGTTGGGTAAAATGTTATATAGTACATACCACCCCCATAGTAATTGTGTTTATATCTAAGCGATTCAAATTGTAATCGATTAGCAACTCTTCCCCTGCAGTTATTGATTTTATTGCACATACGAATACACGGTTTCCCTCTCACGCCTTGAATATGAAATTGGGCTGCTTATTTGTTGACCCAGGTCGTGTACTATTAATAAACCCTACAATATTCCCTGTTGTTTTTGGCCTTCTATCAATGTACCTAGCCACTCCTTTATTTTGATCCTTATCTTGTAGTTGTATATAATTTGTTGATAGTGCATACCTACGCATACTTCGTTTATATCGAACCAGCTTCATCCAATATTTGTACCTGTAACAGGGTCCAACATAATCCATCAATTTAGTAACTTTTTCGTAACAGACCTTTATGTCGTCCATGCAAAATAGGCCCAAACCATGTAATGGCGGTGATGCTATACGATATATCCTCTCGTTGACACAAAGATCAGTATTTATTGGAGGAATTTCTTTGGGTACCCATTGTTTCTGTAGATGTTTGTACCTTAAGGGCACCTCAATGTCACCTATGCTCTCATAATCATAAGAACATGACCCCCCTTCAGCAAGAAAAAATTCCATGCATTTACGGGATTTTCTTCTAATCTTGTGACCTCTAGTTGATCTCCCTCTTTTAGACCTACTACATGTCTCCCTTTCCTCTTCTCTTCCTGAATTTCCCTCGCTCGAGGAAGACAGATCTGACAAATACCTATTTGGTGGTACCTACACTCATAAGGATGTTGGATGAATTTATTTCATGGTGATGTGATCCCAAGGTGACATTATGATTAATCTATCATTTCATCGCTAGAATTTGACAGTTTATAGGGTAATCAAGTCTTGATAGATTGCAAGTTATTGTTACTACCATCCAAATGTGTCCATCACAAATCAAATCTACTTAACTTTTTAACTCCAAAACTTTGTAACAAGTGTTAAATGTGACTATGGTCCACCAGTTACACAACCAAGGCCTCAAATGTATTCTATAATTGTAATCAAAGGACTTTTTATCTTCATTCAAGTAAATAAACTTGAAGGGAAACACCACCAATTGGTTTATTGGACACTTACATGACTAAAAATAGCAAAAAATTTACATTTAATTTCCATATGTCTAAGTGGTTAATAGGGAGGGAGTGTGTACTAGGCCTGGTAAAGTCATCATAATTTTATGCTTTGGCATTAAAAATTGTTTAAGTCATCTTAAATCTTCCTATGTCTAATTGCTAGGATACTTTTGGTATGTTTTAAGGTAGGATGAGTGGTCGCATCAATGTTCTAATTCTCTATGAAAAGGTTTCAACATCTTCAAATAGTGAAAGTTAGTGCTCATAGTCATTTGAAACAACAACATTTTGATTATGTATGATGGTAGGATTTGATAACTTGAAAGAATTGGTACCCAACAAACTTAAAGTTAAAAGAAATTTTTTTAGTTTAAGGGGTTAGCACTTTCTTTCATCTTTGCATATTTGTTTGATGCTTAAAATGATGCATTTATTATCCCACTTCTATCATATTGTATTTACATCCCATTGCAATTTTTGGAGGAGTTGATACCAAAATTTCATATCAAATACCATGTTCTTGAAGCAATTTTTTGTGTTCTTACTATTTTTCTGAAGTTCTTTTGTGTTGTATGGATCTATACAAGCTTGAAATTCTTTGAGATCATTGGTGTATATAAATATACGTGTTCCCTTTCATTTGAATTTGTTTTGAAGTGCCCAATCATTGTTTTGTGGGAGAAAACAATCAAATACAGGGACTGCCCTATTTTGCCTATGTAAGGGTTTGAGGGTTAAAGAGAAATGGCATCCACCAAGCCACCCACTGTCTTGGAACTGTAACTTGGTGGATTGGTGTGGAACATGGTATGATAGAGTTTCATTGCATTTAGGGGTCTGTTAAAGAAATAAACTTGGCAGTGAATTGATGCCCTAGGGCTGATAGGGGCAATTTTCTTGTGAGTTTGTGGTTGTTAAGTCAGGGTTTATCAATTTGATGGATATCTTGGTAGAGTCATGGTGACACTATTTGATGGTCCAATCTCTACTTCGAGAAAAAAATATCTCTAACAACTCTAAGAGCTATAATGGGATGGCATTAAAGGAACTAGTATTTTGTAATTTTGAATGTGTGATAATAATTAGGGTTAAAAATAAATCCATTTGAGTCTTTTATAAATGAAAGGACATTTTATGCAATCATATGCGTTTTCAAACTTTTAACTTAATAGTAAGGGCATCATGAGTAATTTGTTGGGCCCATTCAACAATCTTCAATGCAAGGATTGAATTGTCTAGAATGTATCTACTATCAAGAAAGCCAACTTGTTTACCTGTATGACTATATCTCAAGCAATAGGTTTAATTGTGATGGCAATGATATTGGTAAGGATTTTATAATCTAGGTGTTGAGAAGCATAATTGGCCACCATCCTAGGAAAGATTCTTCATTCTCACTTTTAGGTGTTAAAATTTAACAACACCTTGATTGATGAAAGAGCCCAAAGAGCCTTTCTCCATGGTATTCAAGTACACATAGCAGAGATCTTCTCTTATATGACTGGACATGATTTAAAGAACTTAGCTAGGAACTATTCATTTAACCTAAGGTTTTCTCATAATTCCATCATTGGAAAAGTATGATCAAATTCTTCTATTATGAAGAATTGGTCTATGTGCCTCTAGTAATCACTATAAATGTTTTTAAGGATAAAATTACTAATTGCATCAGGTAGGAGAGAATAAACTTTGAGTTTTTCAAAGATTATATTCCTCTATTCATAATTTTTAAGGGTTGTGTGTGGAGGAGGTTATCACTACCAAGAAGGGAGGAGATCTTTCCTTGCATATGTTTGTGATGGAGGTATTAAAGAAGAACTGTATGCCTTTATTTCCATTCATTAGATCTAGCTAAGCCTAGCATATACTTGGGCTCCTTTTCCCCTGTAAACTTCCATTTGTTTGATTTTATGTTATGTAAGCATAATTCCATGCTATGTTAAAATATAAGAGGTGGATGAGGTCAAAAGGAAATAACCTTTTTTTAGTTGTACCTTCAATTTTTTTCTTATTGTTTTATGTTTTTAGCAACTTTGTGGATATAAGATTTGAGGTAGGTCATACAACAAAGAATAACATGTTCCCACCAACAACCAAGATGTGGGTAGATTATGGGAGTTTTTCCAAGACCTGAGGCTAGTTGATAAAAATGTGAAAGAATAAGCTATTTTATTTTTTGTCTTATCTTATACCATTTTACGAGAATGGGGGTGCCAATGTACGAGAATATCTTTGGAAACTAGGAATGAAAATTGCAAGTTAAAAAGAATGGGGGTGCCAAACTTACAGTACTCATTGTCCCTTGGTCGTCGATTTTCCTCGAGCGCCCTCAACCTCGTCCTCGGTGCTGGTATTAACCTTGTTTTCACTCCTCCAAACTCTTCCTCGATGCTGGTATTGAAATTTTTTTCACTCCTCCATACTCTTCCTCGGCACTGGTATTAACCTTGTTTCAACTCCAAACTCTTCCTCGACACTGGTATTGACCTTGGTTTCACTCCTCCATACTCTTCCTTGGCGCTGGTATTGACCTTGTTTTCACTCCTCCATACTCTTCCTCGGTGCTGGTATTGACCTTGTTTTCACTCCTCCATACTCTTCCTCGGCGCTGGTATTGACCTTGTTTTCACTCCTCCAAAATCTTCATTGGCGCTGGTATTGACCTTGTTTTAACTCCAAACTCTTCCTCGGCACTAGTATTAACCTTTTTCTCACTCCTCCAAACTCTTCCTCAGTTCTATTATTGACCTTTCACTTCTCCAATTTGACAAGCTAAAACCTAGTTTCATTAGGTTTTAGAGTATGTTAATTAAATTTAAAATTATGGCGCCATTTAGAGTAGTGAATATAAAGCAAGCCAAGCCTTATATTATAGTCATGATGGAAATAATAAAACTCCTAGGATACTTTGTGAAACCATTTTTTTTGGTTAAAGGGAGGCCATAAAATATACCTTTGGATTTTTTCAATCTTCAAATATGAGCATTTGCAAGGTTCTTAGAAAGATGAGTAATGGAAATGTGTGCAACAAGAATTTTTGAACATACATGAAATCTCCTTGCCAAAGAAATGGGCTTCATAATTTAATATGATAATTTTTCTCAGCTCTAGAAATGATATGTTTCCTTAAAGAGGAAGGATAAACCTAAAAGGTAAAAGAGATGCTTATGAATCTCAACACTTCCTTATGATCAACCCCCTTCTATCCATAGGAATTGAACCAATTGGGCTTGGCTAAGAAGGATTTCCTATAAGATTGAGTTTTATGCCACTATATATTTGACCTTAAAGATTTCCAAAAAATATCTAGGCATTGAATATCCTAAATAATGTCACGTTTTTCCTCCAAGAGAGTGAGAAAGGAGTCATTAGAAAAATAACCATTGAATAGTTGGGCTATAGAGTTAGGAAAAGTAGCACCTTTAATAAGGTTCCATGAAATACTATTAGCCAAAAGATATCCAAAGGCTTCCATAAAAAACACATATAAAGTAGGAGCTAAGGGGAAAACATGAAAAATTGAATGAAAACACCCAAAATCCTCAAATTTATGTCTATTCATGGTAATACAAGTATAACCATCATAACATTTTTTTGAAAAAAGTAAAAAAAATTGAGGAACAAATCCTAGATGACATAACTAGTCCAATTCAACACTAGAGATAGCAAGAGATTAATGAAATTATCACAAGTTTTAAGTAGAATTAAACTGCCATTTTCAAGTACTAATGCTAGTATGAAATTGTGACTAGCTAAATGGAAAGAAAATTAGAAAATTGTAACCAACATTTAAGTGGAAATAATTAAAAATAACCACACTTTTTGCATGGTTGAACCAATTTAAAAATTCAGCCAAAGGTGATAGTAAGAAAATTAAAATGCACCTTTATGAAATATTTAGTCTAAGAGCCAAATTTGGATGGCAAATTTAGTAAGAAGTAGTGTTGAAATTGGAAAATTAATCATGAAATCATGGCTAATAGAGCATACAAAATATATTGGAAAAGTCAAGAGAACTTATATCTGCACATAAAAACACTCAAAATAATAATTATATCATATAGTTCATTTGGGAATATATTACAATATGGCTTTTACAAATCCTTTCAAATATACCTTCCCACTTGAACTAATATCTTATAAGAATATAACTAATTATTTAATAACAAAAATAAATAAGTTAGTAATGTGAATTTATTAATGTTAATCTTAATTTTCCAACACCATACCTTAAGTTTTACATTCCACACAACAAAACATGTTGATTGAAACAAACAAATATATATATAGGCTAAGCTAGCATCATTTGATTTTTTTATAAGTTCTCTCTCAAGAACATCATTGGCTCGAGTTATACAAGTCCACACTATGTGATCCTTTTTCTTACAATAATAACATTCATTTTTATTTTTTAATTATTATTACCTCATGAGTATAATACATTCTCATGTTGAGAATCAACTTTTAAATCTTTTCCATTGTTCTTTTTTCTTCTCCTAATAGGGCTAAAATCACATCTTCTTGTGTTTGAGAAGTTATTGGACTAAGCATAGAAATAACATTGTTGTATTTTCAAACTATTTAACAAAATATCCTTAACATCTTCATCATCTAATAGAGCCTTGAATTCTACCAGTTGTCTAATGAGAGATCTCAAATTTCTCATGTGATTAGACATAGTGATTATTTTGAATCTAAATAGTTGAAGTTTTAGGAAAAACTTCACATTAACTATTTTTGCTCCAAATATTTTATTGAAATTATCCCAAATTTCCTATGATGATTTATCTAAATCTATATAATAAAATTTAATGTCAGAGAGGGAAAGACCAATAATATATTTGACTTTATCATCTGTTTTATGTCATTCCAATAACTTATTTGCATTTGTAGGTGGTGTTTTGTTCCCATGCATGATTCTCTATTATCTATTTATTGAATTTGCATTTTTGTTTTCCAAGTACGAAATTTAAAACAATTTTTTTTGTTTAAGAGAATCTTTATCTTAAAATATGAACTAAAAATATTTCAAAAGTTTAATGTCAACCTTATCACTCTGAAAAGTACAACTTAAACATCCCTTTCAAACCTTGTAACCAGTTTTGAACCACTCTCCAATTCATTTTTCCTCATCACAAACATTGACACCATTTTACTATTCTAAACAACTTATTGAATCCTCTTATGCATCAAACTTATTTAATTGTTTCAAAAAAGATAAAAAAATAAATTTGAAAATATGACTTTTCAAACTTCACACTTCCTTCTTATTATTACCAAATACCATTATTTTAAATGAAAAACACATGAATGTTATAAATGCATTATTTCTATAAGGAAACAAACCATATGAATAATTAATCAGAAAATAAATTATACAAAAATATAAAATTATAAATAAGAATATATAAAAAATGCTAAAATTTAAAATAAATTAACAAGAAAATTGAAAAGAGATTAAAAAAAAACAACAAATTTAAAATTAACAAATAACTTGCAATTGCACATTGGTGTGCAATGGGCATGCCAAAGAGGTGTGGAAGGTTAATTAGAGAAAAATTGGTCTATTTCTTATATATTTGTGTAGTACATGAGGTCAATTGGTAGGTTATTAACCAATGACATGTTTGTACAAAAAATGTCTCAATGGAGAAATGATAAGTTCAAACCAACTATGCATCCACTTACAAAACCTCTGAATTAGGAAGATAATCAAGCTCCATTACTCGAATCATATTAATTTTGTAATAGGAAGAGAGGAAGAGGGAGAGAAAGAGGGGGGAGATCAAGAGAGGGATAATGAGATAGAGATAGAGAGGAAGATAGATATGTATATGGAGATGGAGATGGAGGAGGGGGATATGGAGAGAAGGAGAGAGGGAGAGAGAGGGGGGAGAGAGAGAGAGAGAGAGCTGGAGAATGAGAGAGTGATATATAGAAAGATACATATAGAGATGGGAAGTGATATATAAAGAGTCATAGAGTGAGGAAGATATATATGCTAGAGATATGGAGAGAAAATGAGATAGAGAGAGAGAGAGATGAAAGAAGAAATATGGAGAGATAGAGATAAAGGGGAAAAGAGATATAAATATAGAGTTCTAGGAAGAGTGAGAAGGAGAGAGAGACATGTCTAGAGATAGAGGGAGAAAAATAGATAGATAGGGGATAGGGAGGGAGTGAGTGAGGGAGATATGAGGAGAGATAGAGAGAGGGAGGAAGAGAAAGGGAGAGAGATAGGTAGATGAGGGTTATGGAGCGGAGGGATATGGAGAGAGAGATATGGGGAGAGAGGAATAGATAGCTCAATAGACAGAGAGGAGAGAGGGAGTAATATAGATAAAGGGAGATATAGAGTGATAGATAAGGATAGAGAGATAGATATATAGGGAGATGGAGGTAAAGATATAGGGATAGAATTAGATAGAGAGAGGAGTGAGCTATTAATTAATAGAGATAGAGATATAGAGTGGGAGAGATGGATTGAACAAAAGAGAGGTAGAGATAATGAGATATAGATAGAGATGGGGGAGAGATAGGGAGATAGGGATAGAGGGTTCAAGAGTGAGAGAAAGAGAGAAGGAGAGAGGTAGAGAGGGGAAATAGAGATTTTTTGTGTGTATGATTGAAAGAGAGAGATATAGATAAAGATATATATGTATAAATAGAAAGAGAAGGGAAGGCAAAGATAGAGAGAAATACGGGAGAGAGAGGAAGATGGAGATATAAATCTCTCTCTTCTCTTTCTCTTCTCATCTCTTTCTCTCTCTCTAGAAATATGTCTATCTCTACCTCTCTCTCTCCATCTATTATATATACATATATCTACCTATCTCTCTCTATATATTCCCCTCTCTATCTTCTTACCCCTCCATCTCTCCCTCTCTCTCTCCCTTACTCTCTTTCGATATCCCTATTTATCTCCACTCCCTCTCTTTATCTCAATATATCTACCTTTACATATCTTTGTTTCCTATTTATCTTTATCTCTCTATCTCACTCTTTCTATGTGACTATATCTAATCAAAATTTAGTTTATGACTCTCTCTCTCTAACTTTTAATTTAGATTTTAGATTTTAGAATGATAAAGAGAGGAGTGAGAGATATAAATAAATAGAGAGATAGAGATATATAGTGGGAGATATGGGGTGAAAAAAAGAGAGAGGTAGAGATAATAAGACATAGATAGAAAGGGGGAGGGATAGGGAGATATGGAGAGAGGGGTCAAGAGTGAGAGAAAGAGAGAGAGGGAGAGAGATAGAGAAGGGGAATAGGGAGTGTTTGTATATGAGTGAAAGAGAGAGATACAAACATAGATAGATATGCATAAATAGAGAGAGAAGCGTAGACAAAGATAGAGAGATATAGGGGAGAGAGAGGAAGATAAATTGAGAAATAATGAGAAACACGGAGATAGAGAGGAAGACTGAGATATAAATATCTCTCTCTTTCTCTTTCTCTTCTCATCTCTTTCTCTCTATAAATATGTCTATCTCTACCCCTCTCTACCTCTCTCTCCATCTTTCTACCCCTCCATCTCTCTCTCTCTTACTCTCTTTTGACATCCCTATTTATCTCCCCCTCTCCCTCTTTTATCTCTGGATATCTCTACCTCTATATATAGCTTTGTCTCATATTTATCTTTATCTCTCTCACTCTTTCTATGTAACTATCTAATCAAAATTTAGTTTTGAATCTCTCTCTCTCTCTAACTTCTAATTTAGCTTTTAGATTTATTTTATTATACAAATTTAAATTTAAATTTAAAATATAATTATTCTATAGTTGGTATGAGTTTTCCACAGTCCATAACGCTGCAGTATATAGCTTTTGGATTCAACTATGTAAGTTTTTTTGTCGACGTTTCGGATCACACAGTGATCCATCATCAGGAAGAGGAAAAATGACATGAGATATCAGAACAAGTCTTAATAAAGGGAGAGGGATAAGAGAAAGGACTACAAAAAATTGAGAAAAAAATAAAATAATACCATAAACAAAAGAAAAAGCAAGACTTTTCTACTAACCTCATGTCCCCATGCGGTTGCTTAACTCTATTTTCTGCTTAAATTTAAGCAGGGGGAATGTTCCCATGCATAAATTTGATTGTTGGGAGAGGATAATTTGGAATCTTTTCCTACTTCAAAGGAGTAGCTACTGTTTAGGAAATAAAAATAAGTTGTCAAAAAATAGGGGGAGCTGAAAATAAGCAGCAATTGCTTATTGTGAAAAATGTCATGTGGCTTTACAAATTTCCTTCCCTCCTTTTTATTTACCTCCAATTCCTCCCTCTAAATTTTTCCTACAGTGATACAGTTCAAAAACAAGATACATATTTTTATATAGAAAAACAAATTTTCAGTCTTATTGAAAGTATACATTTTATTATAGTTCTTTGAAATATAGATCTTGCCCTGAATATACCCAGTTTTAAAGAATTTAATTGCAACATAGATTTATTTTTTAGCTTTATTTATAATTGTTTGAACTTTATAACTGTTTGAACTATTTTTTATCTTTATTTATAACTGTGCAACATAGATAATTAGTGTAAAATTGAATGCAAATTCTACTAGTACCCTTTCTTTTCTATACAGATTGAGAGAATTATAGCAGATCTGAATTTCTTCATTTGTTAATTCTTAGTCAATAATAACATATTTGAATTCCTTGTCAATAATTCTTTGTCAAAATTAATAGAGCAACAAATGGTAATTAAATATAAAAAATATACAATTCATAAAAATTAATGGCAAGGATTGATAATTAAATATAAGATTATACAGTTGAATTATGTTCTTATTTTAATAGAGGAAAAAACAATGTAAAAAATATACATTTAAAAAAATACAATTTAAAATGACTGTTTAAAAATAAGCAGCAAAATCAAATATACAGGGGACACCAGCTCCACAAATTTCTCCTAAAAAAAGTGAGCAGTGACTGCTAATGAAAATAAGCTAAGTAGCTGCATGGGGACATGAGGTAAGAAATTGAAAAGGACGCCTTCCTTCCAAATTTTGCAATCCTCTTGCAGTGAAATTCAAACAATTTTTTTCGCAGTCCTCCGGTAGTGAAATCCAAACAATTTTCTTCCCCATAAAAATAATTACGATACATTTAAACGTCTATTATTGTTAGCAATCCATTGAATCTCTCTTTTCACACGACATGCTATACAAAACAGAGCAAGGTTTCCAAGTAAAACCAGGGGCGAAGGAAGCTGAAAATAAAATAATAATATAAACATTTGTTTAAATACAATTTTTTGCCTTGATTAACTTTCTAAGAAAATATGTGTAATGCATTAATAATATATATATTAACATAAATTATATACATATTAAGTATTATATAAATTTTATGTTTAAATAATAATTATTTAATTCTTTCTTATAATTTTATTTTGATACGTAAGGATTATATTGTATTTATACTTATAGATCCAAAGTACAACCGTCTGATATGCAGGTATTAAGCTAATTTCACCAATTCCACCAAGAACCAAAAAACCATAAAATGTTTGTATGGATCCTCCAAAATACAGGCCATAGCTTGAGACATTCAATACTTTAAATAGTCTACATTTAAACCAATCTAACCAGTTCATGCTTGCATTAACAGAGAAAAAACTAGCTGCTAAAATACTAATATCATACACTGCCCTTCACAAAAACTTATTCAGAAACGTGAAGTCTTCAAACTCCTCCTTCCATTCATCGCTATCAGTCACCATTAGCCTGAACCATTTCTTCAAGAATATTACCGCAACCACTACTATGGCTCGGTGCTTCATCAACCCAATACCTTGAAGGTCCAAGAGAAATGGAAAAATATTCACTGTGTCTTCATCCTTCACCTTCACCACCTCCAAAGAATGCGAACATCCTCACCCTTCCACCACCACCCGAAGGAGCTCATCCATACCACCCAACAGTCCGGGTATGAACAATTTCCTCATTAAAGTCCTTGCTTCAATCTTCGGGACCAAATTATCTAGTAGGGAAGCCAAAAAATGAGAAGATATTTGCAAATTATCGCGCCCATACTCTGTTTCCTCCAGAAAACTTGAACCCAAGATCATTTTGACTGCAACTAACACCAAAGGCTCATAGTCAAGCAAAACTCTTTTAAGGCATTGATTCGTTATGAAACGAAATTTGGTCATCCTATCCTTAGACTTGCATGAAATGGGGGTGTCTACCCCAAACCGAGCTACACCTGCAACTAAAACCTCTATTAGAAATTTTGAGGACCTAGCCATTCAGCTCCCAACAGTAAGCGCTTGACAAAATGATATCCAAACTTCAACCACAACACTGAACTAGAACACATGCCCATGACATTCTGTGCAAGCCTTAAATGAGTACTTCTACCCACCACTGCCAACCTCGCCAACCTCCTTCGCCTACATGTGAGCTATATGAATGCAAGTGAATGAATGAATGGATTTTAATATTTCCTGCGCCTCGGGAAGATAGATGAGTTATCTTCCCCGTGCATTCGGTTGATTGATAGGACAAGCTAGCTCTCTCCTACCGTCATGGCTTTCCACTCGTCACTATCTCCCTCGTACAACTCCAACGTGGTCATTCATGCCACCATCCTCCACCACCTTGGAGGGCGCCCTCCCTACCTCGTACAATTCTTTCTTATAATTATTTTACATAATCATTTCATTTTAATTATATTTTATTTTATATAAAATTATTATTTAAATTTAAATTATCTAATCAATAAATATTATTTAATATAATATAATAAATTTATTTCATATTATACATATTTTTATGTAACATAATTATTAGATAAATTTATATTTATATAATTATCAATTTTTTCTTCTAATTATATTATACTATTATTTGATTTTGTTTGATATCTATAATATCTTTATAATCTATAATTATTTTTATATAAGATACTTGATTTTTATATAATATAATTAAAATAAGATTAATAATTATTAATATTAATATAAATGCATGTAACTATCTTTTATTCTGTTAACAAAACTTACATTTATTTTTATTAAATCTAAAATACTATAATTAAAATACTATAAAGGCAAGTACTAGCCATTACGTGGCACTTGTCTCTTATGGATTAAAAAAAAGATTAAAAAAATCTAAAAATTTTAAAAACAATTTTAATTATATTTCCAATTTACTTCTTTATATTTTTTCAAATTATAAAATAAGTAAAAACAATTTAATATATGAACTTTATAAAATGCAAATATTCAAAATAATTTAAATTTCCACTTTTAGCATCTTTCTAATTAACAAAAAAAGAGAAAAATATTTTTATAAATATATATTTTTTTAAATTAAAAAATATATAACTAATATATATAAAACAAGTAAAACCATTCAATATATAAATATTAAAAATAATTTAAATTTTCACTTTTAATCTCTTTCTAATTAACAAAAAATAGACATTTTTATAATTTAACTTTTCACCTTTTAACCCCTATTTAATTAACAAAATTAGATATTTAAATTATGAACATGTTTTTTTAAAAGTTAAAATATATATATTAAACCAAACTATATAAATTATTTCATACTTTCAAATTAACCAATTCACTCTCAGTCTTGAAAAATATGGACAAATTTTTAAATTAAATTTATAGAAGTAGATATTTGTTTTCATTTGTTGAAACCTTCATTCAGTAAATATTGTGGTGCCACCGGATGAGAAAAAAGGGCAGAGTTCGCAAGTAAAATATTAAGAAGTAAAACAAACAAAAAAAATGGAGGGGAAAATATGTGGCGATGAATGGATGAAATCACTTCAATCGTATTGCATTGTACGCAGTCGATATTAACCGTTGATGGTCTATTTTAACTTGTTCATCTCAAATATGATACGCCTTCGACGTAATTAGAAAACACCTATAATTCGTAAAATATAAGGAATAGTCATAAAATAATGAGAAATAAGAATTAGAAAAAGAAGGAAAGAAGGAACAATAAATAGAAAAGGATAGACCCAAAGAGAAGAGACACACGAAAGAAAAACTCAACAAAACACGATGAAATAACAAACTAGAAGAAAAAATGAACTAAGCCAAAGCAAGAAGCAGGAACAAATCAAAATTAACAAGAGAAAAAAGAGAGAAGGGAACATACAAGAGCAAGAAAAAGAGAGGACCAAGGGATAGTGTTGGTTGTTTTTACTATAACCAGGTTTATCTTCTAATCTACCTATGGAATTGCCAATTCCAATCAGGGGCAGCTCGAAGGACCTGGACCAACTGACGAGGACTTTAACAAAGCCTCCTACACTTTGGGCTCTGAAAGACCTGGGAGGGTGATCCCTTAATGTGTTTACAACCTCTACACCATTATTATAAACAACATTAACAACAACAGATAATCTCATTTAATAGCTCAACATAATAGGATAATACCAAAATGAATTGGTTATTCATCAATAATATCAACTATTTGGAGCATGAGATAACTACAACAACACTTCACAGCTTAAGATAGTCATTGATTTGTAATTTGTAGCAAACTCTAAGCAAAGAAAAACAAATACTAAACCCCACAAATAAGAAAAGCTTAGACCAGTGCCATATGCCATTAGAGGAGTCAAATTCATAAGAATTTAAGGATTCATGAAAGATTTAACACATAACATATAAGATCTCTGACAATATTGCCTTACAATACCATCAATTTGTATTCTAACCCAATAATACTTATCAAATCCTTATATAAACATATCCACCTATGACCCCATTCAAGCATTTTAATTAATTCATTGAGTTAAAGCTAAAATAAGAATCATACACACCACAACAGTGAGATGAATGAAACAACCCTTGATTATTTTATTCAAGATTCTGATATGATTATACAATGGAGAGACATGAGTTCAAAATGAATCATTCCCATTCAAATGCTAGTACTATCATGAAACATCAAACTCCCATAAATTCAAAACTTACTAAAGAATGACACAAAACTTGACTTGTATTTTCACTAAACCAACAAGATTTTTACAATTTGCTCTGCAACTTTACTTAGACTCGACCCAAACTTATCTAACTTGCTAACCCATATTTCTAGCCTTGAAATCCTTCTTATAGAGAATGAAGGAGCAAACAAGCATCGGGCCAGAAATACACATGTCACTAGTCACTTGGACTGCCCTGTGACATTTCAAAAATTTGTTACCACAACTGAGTCCCTAGAGAATCTTCTTGTTAATCCCATCCGCTAAAAATGGTTGATGCATCATCTAAACTTCAAGAAACCTATGCCAAAACTGCCATCAAAACATAACCAGAATCTTTTATAACTGCAACGGTTGAGTTTTTATCCACCAATAGTCAACTATGTCTTACTCTTCCTCGATTAAGTATTTATCCACCCATCTCTGATATTCTTCATATGTCGGCCAATCAAAATTAACCACCTCATTCACCTTAGCACTATAAGGTGTGTATTTCACCTCTACCTAATTTTCCTCTCTCTCAAAAGACTCCAAAAATGTGTTGGTGCTAATGATCTTGTCCATACAACTCACCAACAGGGCATAGTCTGAGCCATCACAAATCAATTTTATTTGTGCATTGATGACCTCATCTGCTCTATCATACCACTACTACAGTGATTTAACATTTCCTTATGCATCAATTATAAGAGGTAAAGATGTATCACTCCAATCATCAAAACTCTTTACCAATTCTCTGATTTTCCTACTCAAATCATCTAGTAAGGCTTGAAAACCCTGCAGTGACTTTACAAAAAATTGAGTAGGCCTTATGTCTGTATAAAATCTAGAGGCTTTATACATAATATCTAAATCATTGGACCTAAGGATCCACTTCTCAACTAAGGGAAAAACTACTTCCTAATCCCTAGTAATGTTCTTTATTGCATCCAAAAATAAAGAATACAAAGAATATACTGATGGCAATCTGCCATCAACCTTTTTATTTAAGTGCCTCAAAATTATGTCAACAACTTCACTCTGCTTTACAAGTGCTCCCTCCTCACTTGACTTTAAAGCTTCCTGTAACTCTATAATCTTATTTAGCAACTTCTTCTTAGTAGGATCCATAGATTATTCAATCTCTTCTTCAACTGGCTCTAATGTAGGATTGAGAGGAGTTTGGATGGGGGACCCAGAGTAGAAACAATTGGAGAATTAGGAGGCACTGATCCTGATGTGGAAGGCAGTGTCATGATACCAAGAGCACTTGAGGACTCCCCAACTTTCCTATACTTTAATCTATCCACCTCAGTTTGCAGCTCAACATTCCTTTGTTGCACCCTGCTATATTCTCCAATTATAGTATTGTATTTCTCCATTAAGCTCTTCTTTTTAGCTTCTTCCCTCTCAGCAGTCTTCTAGGCCAATTTGGCCACATTCACAATAAGGTTTGTAGCCTCTGTAGTTGAATTTTTAGAGGCTCTATTTGTTACTAACCCTCCCCTTAGGTTTGGGCTAATGTTAGTAACATTAGGCTTTCTGCCCTGAGGTGCCAATGCCCAAATTGCTAGGGTCTCATACTCCTCACTAAAGGTAGAATCTTGCAATGTTGCCTTGACCTCTTCCTCAAAATTTTGCATGGAATGCTTGGATTTTAAAATAGCATTAAATGTTATTGCATCTGCTATATCCCATTTAGGAAAAACTAGCACACCATCCTAAGTTACTAATTTCCTCCCCTCCTTAGGAGTGATGCTCTTGAATTCTTCCATCAATTCATCATCATTCTCCTGGTTAGACCTATCAGGTTTCAACTCTCTTCTCCTTTTGCATTTGTCCTGATACTCTTCTAGTCTCATTTTCCATACCAGTTGTAAGAAAAGTGGAGTTTTAAGAAATGCATCATCATCTAAAAATGCCTTGCATGCCTCCATCCTGGCATCTTGCACACATTGTCCCTTTAGATCTATATCAAATAGAACCAATTGAGTTGACCTGGGAGGGGAAGTAATACCAACCTACGTGTCTTGATCTATGACAATGATTTCATCCATCAAAGTCTCTTGTGCCTCTTCAACTCTTTGCCTCTTAGGGCTTGGCTCTGATGGTGGTAGTGCAAGATTATCTTTTGGTGATGAGTCCAAATCAATTATCTTTATTCCTCCAAGTGATCTGATCTTCGGACCTGGTTGTGTTGATCCCTTCATGATTTGTTTTCCTTATATTCCTCCTCCTCATCACTAATGTCACTCCTCTTTCTCTTATAAAGAGGAAAATTCACCATGGGTTGATATATTGGCCTTGTTTCAGTAGGCCTCACATCTGGCTTTTGTATGCCGAAGTCCAACTCCAAGTTGACCTTCTTTGTCATCAAAACTCCCATGATCTCCTTGAATTTTTCCATCAAGAAATCAATTTTCTTGTGGGATGGGGTGAATTCTATTAATGGATCATATTTGGGATCCATTTTATACACAATGGCCAATAACTTCTCATATGCTATCCATTTTTCCTTGTTCAATTTTTGCTTGTTCAAATCAAATTCATTCCTGATCAAATCCTCAGGAAAATTGAACTCATGTGCAAACCTGCCACCTTTTATCCATTGTTTTAAAAGGGAAAATAATCCCTCAGGGTCATGTTGTCGCTTGGGACCACACCTTAAATGAAAATCATCGAAAAACATCCCAAAGTGGACCCATCCTCCCTTTGAGAACAAAAAATCAAACACAAAAGTATAATCAAGGAAAAGAGTCCCTTTTCCCTTCCCTGTTAGGTTATCTTCATGAATACAACCTATTTTCCACATAACCTCAACAAACCCCACTCTTGCTGACACATTGAATGGGAGGATATGTGGAGTTCCTTGGAATCCATACACCCTTAAAACAGTGTTGACTGGGTACAAGATAATGTCACCTCAGTCATGAAATTTTTTTAAATCTAGCTTCCTCCCCTTCGGTCTGAGAAAGTCATGTAAATCCTCAAGGATCCTAGGTACATTTATTATCAAGTGAGCCCTGAGTATGGAAGCAAAGAAATTTTCAAATTGCATAAAAATGGCACTCTCCCTGTTGTATGATAAATTTATAGTCCAAGCCTACACCGGTAATCTTTCTCCATTTACCTCTTTTCTCAAATCCATGAACATGTACATCAGCAAAGAATACCAAAATAATGGAGTTCCTGCATCCCCTGCATGTAACTTTAACAACCCTTCATGTGTCTTCTCTACCAGAAAAGATGCAAAATCATAAACCACAGAGAAATTAGGGTGTTGTACTTGCACCCCCATAAACATATAGGCAATTGGCATTATTGTTTTAAGGTTAAAACCCAAAATTTGGCACAATGAGTAAAAAGTAGCGAAGAAATGGTTTGCAAAACAACTTAGCCTGAAAGGCTCTTGGTCACTTGGACTGATATAAATCCTTCAACTACTTGCCCTTTCCAGATAAGGAGGAAGCAACTTCAACCTGAAAAGTGACTTTGACTTTGCATACTCCTGCTTCATCCCCTCAAGATTTATCTAAATCAAGAATGGATTAGGTTCACCCAGGTTAAAAACTTGTTGAATTTTTTCCCTATTTATACTTAATAAAATCCCTCCATCATTATCTCTAATCACTCTCGTAATAGGGTCATAATGTGTTGCCACTGCCTTGAGCAAATCCACATTGAGGAACACATTTGGCACCATTGGCTTCCCCATGTCATATCTCCAACAATTTGAGAAAGGGTGAGGCAAATTCCATTGTCCATACCATAGCCTGAACATCTCCAGACCAGTCATGGGAACCCTAGCATCTGCAATGTTGGAATTCTTGCATACTAATCCTTCACCTAGGGTTATTCCATGCATCAAAACCAAACCCCTCTTCCTATCATTTGTTGACAACGGGAGTTGATCCAGGAAATCATCATAAAAATTCCTCTGTATATAATCAACATGGCCAAAATGTTGCTTTGGCAATACCATCTCAAGTAAACTAGGGCTTCCTTAAAATTTCAAATCTTTCGAACAGACTAGGGCTATACAGAAAACAAAATTACAACAAAACCTTGAAATTTCTTACAATTCAACTAACCAATAGCCCTAAAACAACTATCAACAAGCTCTCTGACAAGCACACCAAAATTCTTCTCAAAATATCAATTAAATTTACTAGGAAGCACATAAAACAACTCACGGAGTTTATGCTTTGTAGAAGACCAAATCCTTGTTGCAACAGCTCATATCTTCATCCTTGGCTCTAAAAAATGCTTTCACAAAGGTGCTTAAATACTTTGTGAGAAAATAGAGTGAAAGAAAATCACTATATGTCGATCAAATCGAGTCAGTAGACGTCTCGTCCGCCATTAAAGCTTACTTGCATGCCGCGCCAACAGCTCCAATTGCATTTGGTGCAAATTTGAATTCCAACCATCGATCATTCACTTTTGTCAGATCATCGAACGACTGCTTTCAAAAAGGCTGATATAATCTCCATCTTAGCACCAAGGGCCCACCACATTATGCATCACCAAAGAAATACACGTGGCACGCGCTCATGATATCATGATCAGTAAACACCTTGCACTCTTTTGATCACGCGATGGCGAGCAGTTGTTGATCTCCACCATCGGCAATCATGTTCACTCAAGGCAATCATTAGTGTTGAACATAACTATCGAGTAGCTTTTTCATCGAGATTATAACATCTCCGTTGATTTTGAGCACGTGCATCTCATAGAATCTTTAGTAACCTATTGTATAATACATTAAAACCCGACAAATATATTAAAGCAATTTGATTATCTTTTCGGCATCACTAGCTGAGACACGTAGCCTTCACTCGTGATATCACAAGCAGTTGAGACTCTGTGGTGGGGTCATCACAGGATTGCGGGGAACGGTTGAGATCAATTGATGGTTGACCGACGGTCATTTAAAATTGTTCCCTACAAAAAGAAAACATTTATTAAATGGAAAAGGGGACACTGCCTAGGCTGATGACAAATGATAGCTTAGAGTTGTTTTCAAACGTGGGTCACAGGACAACCTAGAGTTAGGGAATAATAAATTCAGGCAAAATATCTAAACAGTTTATTAAAAGGGGCTCAATTTAGACAAAGTAATGGGGCATAAGTTGTTTTAAAACCCACTCCAAAAGGTAACGACAGAATAGATCCCACCCAAGGTGTAACATAGAAAATTAGGATTTTCATGAAGGCCAAAAATAAAAGACCCCAACCTTAGGTTTTTTCCCAAACAACATGACAGACCAAGACAAGGGCAAAAACAAATGAAATTCAAAGAGTAAAATTTTGAAGTTCCATCAAATAGGAGGAGAGAAAGGGGAGAAGGGAAAGGAGAAGGAGGAGAAGCCAAGAGGACAAAAAGGAAGCAAGGAACGAATAGGACAAGGAAAGGAAAGGGGGGGGGTTTGAACCCAAGCAATGGAGAGAGACAAGGAAGAGGGACAAGAAAGGGGGAGGATAAAAACTAGAGGCGAGAAGGAAGATTCTGGGATCTTAAGTTGGAAAGCAACGGGTACCAAGACAAGCTCAAACTCCAACCTTCATCATGATTAAGGTTTAGGGGATGATGGCTGATTTTAATAGCTTATTTAAGCTTTCTCCTAAAGAAATTGTCTTCTTTGGATAAGATTTGGGCACTTTCTAGATAGATGTGGTGCTTGGTGGAAGAGGAGTGGTCGGCTAAGGCTGATTTGGAGGTGCGTTCGTGTCTAATGTTGGCACTATGCTCCTTGATTCTGGTGGTAAAGGAACTGCCAGTTTCCCCAATATATGGAATGCCACATGAATAAAAAATCTTATAGACTCCATAGTCAAGAAAGTTTTCCCTGGAGTCTTTAAGGGAAAGAATACATTTTCTCAAGGTAGAGAAGGGTTTAAAAGCACAACGAAGGCCTTTTTTAAGAAGGATCTTGGAGAATTTTTGGGAGATACCTTCAACATAAGGAAGAGAAACATTAGGAAGGACTGAGGAATGTTTGGGTTTGGACCTAGAAAGGAAGCTAGATTTGGATTGGAACTAGGGGTAGCTGAGAGGAAGTTAAACCAGGACTTAATTGATCAATTGCATGGCTCATGACCTATTAGAATTGTAAGGTTTTGAAAATTTTATGGTTGTCCATACTCATAGTTTTCCTAAGGAGCTCATACTACAAGTATAAAAATTTGCTTTACATAACATATTCACCTATGTTCAAGTCAATTTTTATCATATGGTCCCATAAAATTCACCTAACCCTGAGCATTTGAATGTATAAATCATATCAGCATAAGATGATGCAGGTCTCTTCGATCCATAGATCATTTTATACCAACTCATATTTTTTTCTGTATATCGACAAGAGGTCAGGAATTTCATACCAATGAAATCTTATTTGAGGATATATATCGGGAAAATACAGTTCACAGTCTCTATCGGAAAGACAATGAGCATTGACATGACAGTATGAAGTCATATCGAGATTACATATGTCTTACCACTCAGAGCACAAGGAAATATATCAGCTAGACTAGATTCATTGGAGTAAGCTTCCTGAAGTCATCCTGAGACATTCATCCAGTCTTGCCGATAAAAAAAAGGAGGATTATGTTGATGGGACAATGTTATCGGGAATAATTCGAGGAGTCCTGCCAACCTTCCATGATACACCGATAGGATTGGACTTGGTGACATGTCCGGAGAGAATGATTATCGGAAGGACATGGTTCATGGTTTCGCCAATGAATAAATTGATCGGTGAGACAAACTTCAGCGGGGAGAGATAAGAAGGTCACAACGAGTGCAGTTCCATCAGCAAGAAAATCATTATGTCTCAACAATCAAAATTTATGAAGGAAATATCTCAGCGAGATACACATCTCCGGAGTAAGATGAGGATTGTCTTCCCGACTTTCCAAAGTTACAGCAATAGGTTGCTTCGATGGGAGTTGTAGCAATATACTTAAGACTGAAAGGGTAACTGTCGGGAAGAATTAAGGTGTCGGGGAAACTATGAGATGTCCTAGCGGGTGTTTAATGAACATTGGTGAAGGCTCAAACAAAAGGATCACCCAAGATTTGAAAATGTCTGGCCGACAAATTACATGATGTGACAGTGAGAGATTCAAAAAAACCAGCTAAGCTCATTTTTTAGCTAAAACATTAATGCCACCACAGAGCATAAGTAATTTCAGGAATCAAGACGAATTCAATTGAAAACATCATTGCAGAATTGAGAGCGGAAAAAGTAGAGGAGCGAGTGAAGGACTAGCGTATTCTCTTAGTTCAAAATCTCGGGAAAAAAATGGTAAGTTCTTCATACCTTAAATTTGCAATTTTGAAGAATGGAAGCCACTAGTTCAAGAAAATCAAAGGGTAGAAAGCATGGGGAAAGTGGTCAATCGAAAGGGAAAAAGAATAAAACTAAAATTCAGCCAGAGGGTACTAAGTGTAAGATGAATCAAGATCTTATCAACCAACTACCTAGCTCTGTTCCCAAAGCCAGACGCTCTGCACAACTTAGGGAAAAAGTGGATAAACTAGATGATAAATGTAAGCTCATAGGAGATATTTGTACTCCAATAAGAGGTTATGAACTATTTAGATTTCATTACTATCGGAGGAATCACTTTGAACCAGTATGTAACCTGTGGAAGCTTAATCTGGGAAAGTTAGTTTGCCCTAATGTTTTTGTCAATGTTGAACTGGTGAAATTGTTGGCCACTCATTATAATTCGAGACTTAAAGCTATCTCTGACCCATCTGGGAAACCATTGATACACATATCAGAGGATGCAATAGGTGAAGTCTTTAAACTGGAAGGGGTATGCAATGAAAATATTATATGTGAAGAGCTGGAAAAAGAATTTGGAAGGATGGACACCATTTACAAGGGTTGGAGATTGCCCTTGCACACAATTAGACATGGTGGTAAACCAATTCCGCTAGAAGATAGTGAAGGACCCCCATTCCATGTAGATCTTTTTGAGCCCTATATGAAATACACTTATTTCTCAGTGGGTCAAGTATTGGGAATGGAAGTCCCTAAGTATATGGAAATTGTGTCCATGGTAATTTCAGCAGATATTTAGTATCACAACTCTAGACATTTTTATTATGCCTCATATATTTTTAAAGGGCTCAATTCTGGTTTGATGGCAATAAAAGGTGGAGCCTCTATCTTACACCTCAGGCCTTACTCACTGTTGATGCAATAGTGTTGTACTTCACATAGGAACTAGGGTTGTGGCCTTAGGAGATGAGAATTTCACAGTTTGATAAGGAAGGCATGTCATTACCTATTCAATCATGGACTGTTGTTTGGAACAACATGTTTGCTAACTCTAGTTTTGTATACTTTGAAGAAAATTTTGTGAAACCATTGTACAAGTTTTATAATCATCCATGTGCTTATTCTTTGTCTGATGGGATACAGAGGTTTCTCAAGCCCAAAGATTTCAATGGACCAATTAGCCACAATTGGGGGGATTGGTATTTTTTGGAGAATGCTACCATGATTAGGGTTTATGGATTTGAAGATGCCCCATTCATTTTGCCTAAAATGGTTCCTGACAAGATTGCATACATGGAAATTGTTAGGCAAATGGATTTTTGTAGTGTTATGAATTTAAGTTCTTTTGGAAAACAGGATTTTATACCCAGTACACTATGCTTTGATGATTTTACTGTATTAGCAAAGGAAGGGTATAATCTGATTTTGGATAAGTTACTACAATATAAAATGAAAAGAGGACCTTTGAGAAAGAATTTTGATCCATAAGGGTATATCAATTCTGCTAAACAAAGGATAAACTTTGGAGGGTATAACCATGTGCCGTACCAATTTGATGATATGATTAGGAACTTGGAGGAAGAGGAAGCATAAATGGTGGTTGAACAACATAATCAAGAGTTGCAAGATATAGATTTGTTGTTTTCCAGAGAAGAGACATATGAGGCTAATGTACTAGAACATCTACCTAACAAGATGTCAAGGTTAAGAACTTAGGATTACGCTTCTCCTGCTAGTGATTTGAATATTGAAGAAAGTGTAGATACAGATGCAAAGCATGTAGAATATAAGTCCTTTGTAGTAGATGATGAATTTATAAAATCTCCAAAATTTAAGACATTCCTATGTAGACAAAACGGAAAAGAGATAAGAGAACTGGTTGACAATGTCACACCAGGTAATGAAGAACAGTTGTTGAGCAATTTAAAAACTGATGTGGAAAGAGAGATGGCAGGTATGACCCCTGAAAAGGGAAGGGAAATGCTAGAAAGTGTTGGTGTCATGATTTTTCTAGGATTAGATCTCAATTCTGCACTAGTCTTTGACAATTTCCTGAAAAATAGTAATGCTACACACAAGCTCAGCCCAAAAAAGGTGACAGAGGTTTATGCAGGATCAAAGTACAATCCAGATGAAGACTCATTAATGATTTGGGCCTTGTATCCACCTCATAGGAAATTAGTTGGCATTGATACTGAGAAGGCATTCAGGCATGTTATGACCCTAAAAGTTGGGGAGGTTGAACCTGTGGTGACAATAGAGATTGGGATTAATGTAGCAAAACTAAAAAAATCTCAAATATAGGCGTTGATCAAGGAAAAGGAAATGTACAAAACTAATCATGAAAGAATGCTGAGAGAAAACGAGCACCTGAAAGATTTATTAGGAGTTACAATGGGGTCAACCAAGTTGTTCACCCATGGTGAAAGTTCACAAACAAAAGATCGTTGGGAAGGGTCGAGTGCATATTCTCAAGGAAAGTATGACACACTTGTTGCACTGATTAAGAAGACACAAGCCAGTCTAACAACCTGGTTGAATAAGCTTTGGGGAATACACTCACAAAACTTTGATGCATTACGAGAAAATGAAAGAACGGATGGTAGGATCCTAGAGAAGCTCCAAGAAATGAACCAGAGGGATGTTCCTGATAAAGCTGCAATTGAGGCTGCAAATCATCTTATGAATAAGCATAAAAACTTCTTTGAAGAATTGTGAGGGGATGCACAGGGATTAACTAATGCCACCAACAAGGGATTGACTGCATTCTTTGATGATAGAGGGAGATTAAAAGAAATGACTAGGTGGAAAGATGAAATTGAGTCAGTACTGCAGAAAATTTTGAAGATGGCTACCGAGAAAGATATAACATTAGATGAAGCATGCGAACGGAATGAGAAGATGGTGAAAATGGAGATCAAGATTCGAAACGTATTGGGAGATGTAGATAGGCATGGGCACCAAGACTACTTGGATCACTTATCAAAATTTCACTTATGGCTTAACAAAGCCTAATTACTTTTTAATTTTATTGTTGTTTCAAGCACAAGACATTTCTGAAATGATGTGTCCTTTCATACGGTTGATGTATAAATATCCATTTTTGGTAGAAATGAATAAGAGGGTAGTAGTAGAATAGAAGATAGATAGCAAGAAACATAATATTTCAGAATGTTTATATCCAAAAGGACCATGTTGCATGTATAAGATTTTGAAGGAGATAATGAAAGATTTCTAATTTGGTGGTCCCATTCTGGTATCAATTGTTTGTTGAATTTCTCCAATTATTTGATTGTCTCCAACCTAATGTTTCTTGATTATTTAAGTTGAAATATCAAGTATATGTTCAATTTATCAGTGAACATTTTTTGTACCTATGTGATATGATTAATTGGGTTCTTTAAAGAAGAATTAAATTCCTTTCAGTCAATTACAATAATCTGGGAATATTAGGGAGATCGGGAAGGGGAGAAAACTAAACTCCTTCAAAATAGGGGTAGTTGTGGGTTTGTTGGTTTTCTTTGTATACTATATACTAGTTCCTCTACGATAAAAAAGTCACTACAGAAATGAAAGATGTTTGATTATCTACCTAATATTGTTTTGTGTTTTTGAAATGGAAGAGATCTACAACTCTATAGAAATTTCTATATGCTAATGGTCAAATTATTAGACTATTTAGATCATTTTAATTGAATACTACATAATAGTTTATGTGTTGAAAGAATTGTTTCCATTCTTTGTAGTTTTTACATTGGAATACAAATCATATTTAATTTCATGCCAATATACTTATTTCATAAAGATATTTGTTTGATTTTTTCTTGCTATTTTCATCTTAAAATTTAAATAAATGTATTCTATAATATAGAATTATTTTCAAATTAGGACAAAAAGGATTTTGAGAGATTTATTTAATTATAAATTTTACAATCATAAATATCATTTAATTTGTATGTTGTAACTTTAGTACTTTTAGTTAAAATAAAAATAACTTAAAGTTATATATGCATATAGTTAAATTGGCAAAGTTATTTATCCATTTTATTTTTTACATCTATTAACTAAACATATTCTAATATTACACATACAATTTATTAGGATTATATTTTTTCACTATAAGATTTCCATTGTGAATAGATTGTTGTAAACAAAATCACATCACTTAAGTCTGCTCAATTTGCAAAGGTAGACCCACCTAGGGTTGGCAGCACCTGAAGAGAAGAAGATTCAAATCATTTGGCCTTGTTTGTTACCCTAAAACATATCAAGAGATTGGAAACCTTTTGAGTTATTCTTACCTTCATTTTTGAGAGCTAACAGTCTCCAAACCTCCAAATCCACAAAAACGATTCCACTTGTATAGCCAAATTCTTGCCAAACCCAAAAACCCTTGCTTTAGACCAAAATCATGAGGGTTTATTGAATCTCCTACTTCCACAACCTTTGAGACCTCAAAACCAACTTAGACACAACCCATTAGGTCTTTACATGGGTAAAAATTCATAAAATCAGATTACCCATACATAATTTGTTGAAACCTAGGCTTGAACCTCTCATTTCACATGCTTTTCTTCACAAAACTCTTGAGGACAACAACTATACCTTCTTTATTTATCATTTTACTCCCTATTCATGCATCCTAAAATTAAAAAATTATCCATGGGGCCTCTTACACAAGCTACAATAATCACCAAAAGTGGAAGAGCCCTTTTATATCATGTTTGGACTACAAAACCCTCAAAAATAGGGTAATCGGGTTGTATGCAAAGAAATGAAGCTTTCTAACTCAAATCAATGTCTTAATCCATAAAATCATATTCAAATAAAATATAACACATATCTCCATGACATGGAATTCATTTCATATCAAAATATGGCTGTATGTGACCGTATAGTGCTGCAAAACAAGAAAAATATAGAAATTTTGAAGAAAATCACAAATTTTGGAATCTCAAGAGCTTGTATTTTAAATCCTCAACCATCAACAACCTTTACAATGATCACTTTATGAGGTGTAGGTGCTCTTGCACCACTACCCTATCCAAAATTTTCTCACATTACACAAAGCCAGAATGTTCGTCCAAGATAAGCCAATCAAATCCTACCATATGTGTCCTAGTAATCAAATTGGAGATGATCCTAAAAATGACATTGTGAAGGGTGATTGGTCTAAAAAATATAAATGAATTTTCAATTATTTCACTACTACGATCAATGTGTCATCTTTCATGAAATTTCACAAAACACTATTCATTATGATCATATGGAAATTTCTAGGAGAGCTACAATAGTTGTAACATCATGAATTAAAATTAAACATTAAAAAGTACATCATGAACTAATTATGTAATGGCATAAAAATTAAAAACATCATGAATTAATTATATAACCACATAAGTCAAATATAATTCTATCAAGAAATTAATATCAAATAGATAATACAATCGCATAACTCATACATTTCAATGTCATTGATCTTATTCTTCATCCAACTCTTTGTCTATATCATCCGATCCAGATTTGACATTATAAGGATTGGTCATATCATCATCATCGTCATTGATATCAGTTTTGATAATGTCATCATCCACACAAATATCATATTCATGAACATTAACTCCTACATCATCATGATCTAGTTCCTCCTTTTCAACATCTTCGCCAGGCACATCATCAACTAACTGTTGATCCTGATCATCATCTACATCATCTTCTATTTTTTCGATATCTTCTTCTTCCACCACATTATACTTTACTAGCCTTCCTCTTGGATCATGTCTAACAACATATGACCAACCTAGTTTACCTAGAATCTCTAAGTAAAATACTTGCTCACATTGGCTTGGAAGAACATAGGGCTCATTTCTAGCTCGCTCAAAATACCTTGTATTAACCATGGTAAATCCATTATCATGTTCAATAATAGTTCTCTCGGGATCATTTTCATTCAATCGTAGCCTATACCATAGGGTGACGAACATAACTAATTTGAAGGACTTAAAGTCACATTCAAGTATATCATCCAAAATCCCATAGTATTGATTTTCTGAGACTTCTGGATGTATGTCGCTTCTTGTAAATTCCAAGGAAGTTGTGTTATCCCAGAGTAAACTCGTACAAAAAGGATAATTTGGCTAGGTGTGTTAAGCCAAATGAGGTGATTATGGATTTGATAATTTGGCTAAGTGTGTTAAGCCAAACAAAGTGATGATAATGAACTTGTAAACCCAAGGAAGTTGTGTTATCCTAGAGTAAACTCGTTCACAAGATGATAGTTTGACTAAGTGTGTTAAGTCAAACAAGGTGATGATTGATTGGATTCAATTGATCAAGATCGATGAAGCTTGGTTTGGAACAAAATTGCTTTGATGGTTGATGTGACACAGATGTGCGCATTAGATGCGACTGATATTGATTATTGGATTGATGTTCGACAAAAGATAGAGCATGATAAGGAATGTCTTTTTGTCAAAATATGCCATGGGCTAGTGATTTGGGATTTTTTGGATCACAAGTTCTTCGACTAATTTGATTTTGTGTTTGTCAATGCTTGGATCACCACATAAGTTGGATGATATAGATCAAGATTTATTTTCTAAGAAAAATGCAAATATCTGGCCCCAATGTCTAGCAATGTTTGAATGGCCATGGGTGGATTCTTGGACGAATGGATATGGATTATCTTGCGATAAGATAAGGGTGTCCAAATAGAGGAATGCTCATTCAGATGGTGCTTCAAGGCTCAAATAGCGCTGGATAGGATGGGATTAGTGAAAATGACCCATGTCAAGATGTTTATCATAAACAAGTTTAAAGTACGCTCCAAAATCTTCATCAAGATCTAGATAAGGTAGATAGATGGTAAGGGGTTCAATAAACGGTTCATGGATGTGAACGGATGATATGGCTGAAATGTTGGATTTATTATGGATGTGATAAGATGCTTTCTCCTGAATTGGTGCACATAGATGCTCGATTCTACACATGATGCCTATTTGCCAGGTTTTCATCATGGTACTTGTCCAAAGCGCCACCGAAATGGTTTTCGCTAGAGGACGATTTTTTTCTTTACTGTTTTCAATCCTTTTTCTGATTTTTTTTTTTTTATTATTTTTTTGTTGTCACCAAAATGCCTATTTGCCAGGTTTTCATCAAGGTGACCATTTTTTCAGGACATTTTTTTAATTTTTTTTTGTATTTCTGAGAGATTTTAAGTTGATGTTGAATCACCTAGTGGTGCTAATGTTGATGCTTCTGTCATAACATGCCATCGGTATCCTGCTTTCAAAATTTGCTTTGCCAAGATACATGCACTTGAAAGCAAATTTTGAGATCCCTAATCTGCTTTGCTGATATCAGAGTTAAATCTATCTTTGTGCGCACATCGCGATAGAGTGCCTTTTGAATCCTTATGATGAAGGATCATTGCCAACACATGGTCAATGTTTGATATCATGCATGGAGGAGTGGATGGAGTATGTTTAGGAATGAAAAATGGATTGGTTGACAATTTGGAGCCTTTGACTCTCCAAACTTGGGAAGATGAGCAATAATGAGTGGATATGGAAGTGTGCATGGAATTAGGACCAACTGCTCGATACACTTTGTACGTTGCTTGAGAAGATTTCTTTTTCCTTTGTGGACGTCTTTGATGGATACTTTTCCCTTTTTGATTCTACCCCATAGTTTCTTTGACTAATGGGGTTTGATAGGGATAGTCTTTCTTTGTATTCTTTGGTATCCATATATATTTGAATTGTCCTTCATGCTTCAGTACTCCTTTTTCTTTAATAATGTTTTTCATTCTTTGATTCAAATCTTTCCTTTGTTGTTGGTCCCAATTCATGGATGGGGTGATGGGTGGATGAAGATTCGTGACATGGCGATTTGTAGTATTGGCATCAGTTTCATCATAAGGATCCTTCGTGCTCCCTATGTTGACGTTTGCTCAAGATGAAGTTGCCCCCAGTATTGTGGAGGTATTACTGATATGTTGAGATCCATTGATTATTGAATAACCAAGGCCTTGATTCTTAGGATTGCTGATAATTTGCACTGGTTCTAGGATTCCTTGTTCATGCAAACCTAATCCATTGCCTTGATAATTCATCTGCTGAAAATTTTTATTTTCCATAGGATATGATTTACCTTGGAAACAAGGTGTTAATCCTTCTTTGCTCTATGGTGCATCTTCAAAAATCACAACTTCTTTATTGATGAGATAGCTTTCCCTAAGAAAGGTAAGTGATCAAACTTTATAAGTGATAGGATCCTCCATATGTGGGATGAATGCCTGATTGGTATCTTTAGCTTCATCTTGTGAAATATCATATTGTACTTCTTCTTCAAGAAGTGTTGATGATTTAGTGTCCTCATAAAACTCTTCCTCATGATTCAGTTCATAGGATGTTGTTTCTAATTCATGATTTCTGTAAAAACCTTCTTCATGATTTGCTTCTGATAGGTGTCCAAAGGACATTTCTGATTTATAGCTTCTGTAGAAGCCTTCTTCATGATTTGCTTCTGATATGTCTCCAAATTTTTCCATATTTTGATCATGTGTACCAATGTTAAGAGTAGGAGACTCTTGTTTCTCAGTAATGATTTCAAGAGTATGAGACTCTTGTTTTGAATGATGATCATCTACGTATCCATCCAACAAAGCATCTCATGGGTAGACGGAGGAGTGTGTGCTATATGGATACGATCATCATTTGCAGCATCTTGTATAGATAAAAGAGTGCCCATTAGATCATTGTAGTATCTTGGAGATACGAATTCTTGATCTTGACTAGTTTCAGAATTGCTTTCAATATGCTTTGGATCAAGCCCTTGACATGGGTTGATTTCAAAGGATGGATTGCTTAGAAGGGATTCTTGGACATCGTCATCAGGCATGGGAAGTGGCTTAATATCTTCGTGATCTTTTAATGGATTTGGATCAAGTGTTAAGCTAGGGATTCCTTCAATATCTGTAACCATGAGGTTCAGGGATGTCAATATGTCATTGGAAGGGCCATTGCTAGACCTTGATGGAAGATTTTGATAATGCTTTGGAATACGTTCTTGAGATATGTCCTCTAACTCATAAGGCGGTGTAGAGACATTTTATATATGATTATTGGTGGAAGGATCACAAATTATAGGATCAAATAATGTTAACCCTCCTTTGAATAGATCATTGTTGGACATCGTTGGTGAGTTTTGATCATGATTGAAAAGTGGCTTTTGGGGTGTGTTGATTTGATCGTCGAATGATGTGGAAACATCTTCAAGGTGCTTATTGACAAATTAATCTTGATTTTAATTTCAACAATTGTCGTGGGAATCTATTGCAAGCTTTGTTGAGCGAGTATTGCATGTGTTTGCTGCTGAGCCAACAATGCTTGTTGTTGGTCCTGCTACTTTTGTTGCGCAAACAATGCTTATTGTTGGTTGTATTGTTGATGTAATTGGTAGTCTTGCAAGGCTTGTTGATATGCTTCTTGTTGTTCTTGCAACTGTGTTTGCTACTATGCTTGCGCTTGCGCTTGCTGAGCTTGGAATTGTCCTCGTGCTTGAGCATGTGCTTTTTCGATCACTTGTGCCATCTGAGTGGCATGTGCGGCTTGTTGGTTTTGGAGTGCCTTTTTGTAGGAAGCTTCTTGAGCGGCTTACAACATGATGGAGAATGAATTTTTCATGTTGTATTTTGGCGGTGGTGGCGGTGGTTTTGGAATGGTGTTGACCGTTGGGATTGCTTGGATGGTTGCCACCTGTTGTTGCGATACCGATGGCAAAATGGGATGATTTGGTGTGATGTTTTGATTCAGCATTATAGGTTGACTTTGAACATTTTTGTGGTTGATTCAGCATTATAGCCTTGATTTAGGTAACTTTGATTTTGCATGGTGTTACCTTGGCTTGAATCAACATATGGAGTTGCCAACATATTGCTAGGATTTTGAACAACATTGATGGGCTTTGCATACATGTCTACCCCAAAATTTACCAAGTGCGTATTTGAAATGTTCATGTTCAACAAACTTGTATTTGGCATGTATGGATTTGGTGGGATAATGTTGTTTTCTTGAAGATTCATGCATTGATTGTTTGGTTGATAGAATTGTAGGTTTGAACTTTCTATCATTAGGAAGGATGTTCCAAACATTAGATTGGGCATACTCGCATTTGTATCGTTGAAGTTTGGAGGAGATAATGATGCCATGCATAAATGTGAGTTTTGATAATCAATTGGTATTGTGAGACTTGGATAGTTTGGTTGACTTGAATTGCTCATGATAGATGGATCAAGTTTATATTCCATGTCCCTCTTGTGTTGAGATCGAGTTTGAACCATAAAATGAAGATCAATTTTCAAGAATGTAAGAGATGAACCTCTAATCCTTTAGATCAGTCTAAACCTTAGGTTCAAAGAAGTGAAGAAATAGGAAATTTGAAGGATCAAAGCGATGACAAGGATGAGATAAATGGAAGATGAGTGATATGGATGAATGGAACTCTTAAAGAAACTTTGAAGGAAATGCTAAACCTTTTAGGACTTTGATTGATCGTGATTGGATTGATGGTTTGACTAGATGTGTTAAGTCAAACAAGAGTGATAAATGTGATCATAAAACTCTAGGAAGTTGTGTTACCCATTGAGTGAACTCCTACAAGATGGTAGTTTGACTAAGTGCGTTAAATCAAACAAGGTGATGATTTGATAATTTGGCTAGGTGTGTTAAGCCGAACAAGATGAATTCATAAACCCTAGGAAGTTGTATTATCCAAGAGAGAACTCGTGTATAGGATGATGGTTTGACTAGTTGTGTTAAGTCAAACAAAGTGATTTGATTTCGCCTAGAATTTTAGCATAACAAATGTTTACAAAGTTTCCAAGAGTTGTTCATGAGGTGACTTTTGACTGATTTTGATGGTTGAGAGATGGATGAAAGTGATTGAATTTGATCTTAGACTTAACCTAGAATAACACTTCTGCTTACAAGACCTTGATGTTGAAGAACACACTATATTTCCTATGGGAGGAAACAAAACCTTTCAAAAAGTTTGGGATTCTGTTGATAGTAAAATTCATACAACTCAAGATCTCAAGACTCTCCTCACGAGCTTTTAGACTAAGCTTCTTGAACTTTGGTTTTGGGATTTTGATCTTGCAGGAAATCATGTTAGAAAACACATGTGTAATCCAATTTGTCTTTTATCTTGTTCTAGTGAATTCTTTTTACCAAAAGCACTTGCTTGATTATGTTTTCAAACTGAATGCCTAATGTCCCACTTTCATTTTCATCCCACAAGTTCCGTTATGTGGAAATCAAGGAAAATAGGGCAAAAGTCTCCTATGTTTAACCTTATTGAAAATAAATGATGATAGAATTTAAGCCCTTAGAAACCTCTAAGGATATGATCCCTAGGGAAAGCAAGAGTGCTTAAATTCGTCAAAAGTATTTGTTTTTCACAAGGGGTTTGAAATTTGAAGGTCTGTGAATATTTGTTTTCAAATGTTTTCAAGATCAAGCAATGTATTTCTTTCCAAACACTTTTACAATCCTAGGATGATGAGGCAATATCTTGTTGGGTTCCCACTTGGATAAATCCAGCTGTGCATATCTTGTGCGAATGGCTAAATGCTTGACCACACTGGCTCCCCTCCATGACACTCACTTATTCGGGTTAGCCAAGCATTATTAGTACCCATGAATCTCCCATGGCATACTTTCCATTTCCACAACAAGACCACATGTATAATGTGGGGCAGCTTCAAAGGACATGACCTTTTGCACCAACAAGATAGACAAGGTTTTGACATTTTTCTAAACAAAGGGTTCTAATTCGGGCATTCCGTTCATGGGGGATTATCCAACATAAGCGAGAGTCCATTGCTTTCCATCTCATCGGAATAATCCTCGTGATATTGGTCTTTGTTCCAATATCCACACTTATATACTAGTGGAAGTCGCTTGGCTTTAGCGTGTTCCCGGTTGGGTCGTTCCCTTGGGTGAGTATTTTTTCCCACAAGGCAGACCCTCTAAGTTAAACAAAAGTGAGTAAATATATTCGTAGTTCAATCAACCTTCATTTAGAAGCAAAGAGAGAACACTCGCAATAAGTTTAATCACACTCACAAGATGTTTTGTTCAATTTTAAGTGCCCAAATTGAAATGTGAAGGCAATCTTTTTGACAAGTTAATATCACCAAAATGTTTTTGATTCTCAAGATCGCTGTGAAGTGCAAGAGAAGTGCATACGCATTTCAATGATGTTAATTTATGAAAAAGATTGCAAAACATAAAAGACACTTGTTCATTTTAAGTCCACAAAGTAGTGATAAGTTCATTTTAAAAGCACCAAATGAGATGTGAATTTGCTTTGTCCAATTTTTAAAACCCAAACGAAATTTAGTAGGTGTCTAAGGTTCTTTTTAACCAACTTTGAAAAGATCAAATCAGTGATTGATTTTACGCCCAAATCGAAAAATGAGTTAGTTTAAAACAAAAAATGAAAGTAAGAATTTGAGCCTTAAGCATTTAAAAATGCTTTGTGAATCTCAAATTTCAATGCTCAATTTATCCCTTTAACTCTAATCTCACTTTGCTTTCGCTTGATTCCAATGCCAACCTATAAAACATTACAAAGTAAAACTTTACAAATGAGATTTACTTCAAGGAATTAATGATAATATGTAACATTAAAAATTAAAAACATAATTCCTAAATATAGATTTTAGCATTTCTCAAATAAAATTTGGATTCAAATGACGTGAAAGATGCAACATTACAAATCAAAACACAATTCACTCTCTCATTATGGCATCAAATCAAGACCAATACCCATGTTAATACATGAAACTAAATGTAGATTTTGCAGCAAATTTGATTCGGGGACTCCAATTAATAGAGAATCATAGTCAATACCAGAAATTTTGAACTTGGCTCTAGAAAAAATAAAATTCAAGCCCTAACATTTGACTTTGGAAATATACTTAAAACTCCTAAAAAGAAAGATCACAGTTTCCTTCTTTTATTGATATTAAAAAAATGCATTTATCAAGCATTTTACTCTCTTATATTCCAACAAAAATTACAGAGGCGTTTTTTTCATTGCTGTCACGTTTTTCCCTTTGCTGGTGACAAAAAAAATTTAAAATAGCATAAAAATTAAGGTTTGAGTATGACAAATGCCTTAGGAAACATTTTGAATGTGAAAACAACAATTATTCTGAACTCTATAGCATTAAAAGTAACCCAATCTTCAAAAACGTGTTTGCATTCTGTAATTTTTACCTTCTCTGAAGGCAAAATTATTTTAGAATGAACTAAAATACAGCAAAAGAATAGAGATCTAAAATTATTTTAGAATGAACTAAAATACAACAAAAGAACATAGATCTAGAATTATTTTAGAATGAACTAAAATACAGCAGAAAAACAAAGATATGCCCTCCTTCTAGCGTCATTTTGTGGATGCTAAAATCTGCAAAATGCTACTTATAATATTGACATAAGGTTGGCATTGTTAGCAAATCACAACATCCCTATGAGATAATGAATCATGTCTAACATGCTAAACAAAACTTTAAAAGACCAAATAAGAAAACTTGAAAGCATATTCAAACAATATCCATATCTATCCCATAGTGGGAGTGGTGCCTTTTGAAATGTGGAAAGAAAAGCCCTTTCCCACCCCCTTGATAAGCAAAAGCTACTAAATGATAGATGTTGAGGAGCAAGATTGATTCTCAAATGAAAAGAGTAACATTGCAATGAAAAATGTGTTCTCAAATTGTGTTGTTGTGATGAGCAAGATTAGTTCTCTTATGTGGAGAGTAACCTTGCCTGAAAATGTGTTGTTGTTTGAAGGAGAGAAGCCTTCAACTTATAGTTGAATTTGAAGAGAGGAGAGGTCAAATTGATGAATGTGGGATCATTCATGGACCAATGACAAGATAACACTTGTCAAGGTGTGAGAGGGTGAGGAATGTGCAAGTCTTGGCCAATATGCCAATTTTAAATTTGAATTTTGCAATAAATGAATGTGGTTGAGGGTTTTGGGGGGGAATTGTGTTTGTCCAAAAGGTCAAACATGAGAGTTAATTAAGGTATATTCCTTGGAAATATGCCCTTGTGAGGGAAAATAGGTCTTTTTAATAAATCAATTAAAGTGATTTATTTTGCAAGTGGATGAATCTAGAAGATTCATGTAGTTAGGATTAAATTAATCAGGATTTGATTAATCTAATAAGAATAAGGTGATTTTAACTTTTGACTTATATTTTAGGATTAAAATAAATCAAAGTGAGAAGAAAATGATTTCAGATTTAATTAAATAAAGGTTTGTTTTATTTAATCAAAGATGATGATGTTAATTGTTAAATCAAATAAAGGTGTATTTATTTAACTTAAGTGGATGACCTTAGGAGATTTATGATTTGATTAAATAAAATTTGATTTATTTAATCAAAAGATGAATATTGGCAATGATGTCAAATCTGCATGTCTACAGTTGCAAACTTAGGAAGATATTCAATAATGTACAACATGGTCAGGTATACTATGTATCCCTCCACCATAGAACCCTCAGAATGTGCTCTTTGTCTAACCAAAGCCTTCAAAAATTTCAAGTGCCTCTCAACCATCTACATTGACCTTGTGTATATAGGTCCACACAATTCAATCTCCTCAACTTGGTGTATGAGGTAGTGTTCTTGTGCATTGAAAAATATCAAAGGTAGACACTTTTTCATTTCACACATTAGATGATGAATTTTTCTCTTCCAATAATTTATTTCTTTATGGATTGCTTTAGATGACAACCATCTACAAGTGATTCAAGGCACAAATATATTAACGAGATTTAACAAAAATATACAACGAATTGAACAAATATTGCTACTTACCTCATTTATTTTCCAAGATCATATATAGCTTGCTTGACTTTGTTGTCGAAGTTGTCTGGGAGAGATAGAGGTAGAATGTACTGCAACAATTATAAAATGATCTTTTTATTATTTTTCCAAAAGTAGTAAACATAATACACTGAAAATTATATGCAATATACAAATATATATATAATATACCAAAATAATTACCTTAATGAAGGTATGCCAATCATGCGTTTTCATCCCTAACCCAAATTCACCTTTCTTTGTTATGATATTGTTTATGTTCGCAACAAATCCTATTGGAAATCAAATTTTTCGTATGAATTCTTTTATAGCATTGTTTTGTTGCTCCATTAATAACCAAGGAAGGGCACTTATATTAATTTGGTTTCCATCGCTTTTTAATTGAATGACATTTTTCATTGCATGATTGGCTTCCTGAATGTCACTACAAATTTTGACAATTTTTTCTTTGTCATGCCTTCCATCCAATATTTTCCATAACGTTTATGTCATATTCTTTCCGATATGCATTGTATCAAAAAAATGCACAATTTTTAGTTGCTCATAGTAGGTCAACCTACTAAATTGTCTGGAATAACTTTTCAATCCCTTTGGAAGCCGACCATTAATGCCTTAACAACCTTCATGAAAAATATAAGTTAAAAAAATTAACAACTCCAATCATTGTCAATTACAACATGAGTAAGCACAACACAATATAAAAATATAAATTCAAAACATATCATATATGATAGATAAATAGTTTGATCCAATGTATAACCTTGATGATTAATTATATTATATTCCAACTTCTATAGGCGAGGTGTCATTCTTCGTGGTTTTGATGTAGTCTCTTCTTTCTCATTGAAAAGATAGTTTTCAGTAGTTCGATACTTATGATTTATGTGGAAGAAGTGCCTATACTCATCAAACACCTGCTTTCCTAAACTTGTTGAACAACGAGATTTCATCTTTGGACCACAAATTGAACATGCAAATTTTTCCTTTGTTTGAAGACCTGCAAATCATATATAATTGGATTAAATATGATAATTTTATAATTATATATAATGAATAGATTATTTTAAAAACATGCATGATATCTACTTCATAAAATTAAATATCGTTAAATTCATGCAGTCGAATGTTATAACATACCACAAAAATGTGTTAGCCCTAGCACATCATGAATTGTCCATACAAGCATTGCATGGAATTGAAATTGTATTTGTCCTATTGGTCTAGATATGTCAAACATAGTGACGTCATTCTATAACTTTACTAACTTGTTGATAAGAGGCTTGATATATACATTCATATCTTTAACTTGGTACTTACCTAGTTGAATGAACATAAACATTACATAATTATTATAACCATTTTACTGCAATATATATAAATTAATGTACATGACTATTAAATGAAAAAAATATAAGTCATTATGCAACAAATAAGACAAATGAGATGCTACTACGTTAAAGAAAATTGATGTAAACAAATACTTGGAACAATCATTGCCAACATTATGTGCTCCCTCTTTATTGACATCCATGGAGGAATGTTATTGTTGATAACAAAAATAGGCCACACCTAGTAAATAGATCTCAGCTCTCCAAATGGATTGACACCATCCGCTGCCAATGAAAGTCTAAGATTGCAAGGTTGTTCTGTAAAGTGTTGCCATTTTTCCTCCATGTCCCTAAATGTAGAACCATCCGCAGGCATTCGAATAATGTTATCTCCAGTGCATGGTAATCCATAAATTGCGCTAAGCTTTCGCACCTAAATAATTGTTGCATACGTGGATTAATGGGAATATAACAAAGAACCTTGTGAGACACCTTTTTTATTAGCTGGTCTATTCGATATCTGCTGATATGACATTTTGGGTATTCTGTTGCAAATTCATGTTGTTTATGATATATAATATGATCATCGGGACATGCATCTATTGCTTGATACTCCATTCCAATGTCTTTCATAATGCTAGATAAATCTCGGTATGAGCGAGGTAAAATATTTGGTGGTGGTAATAAAAATTCACAAATCAATCTACAACAAAAAATAATTTATTAATATGAAGAATATTAATGGTACATATTTCATCCTTTATTTACTAGTGATGAACTAACAACAATTAAAATAGATGAAAAAAATGACATATATGACATACCTTAACATTCATGAGATTGCTATGTTGGATAAACCATTCATAACCTTCAAGTTCACTAGCAACAATACAACAGAGAGAAGAGTTGTTTGGGAGCCTTCATAAAGGAGATCGTATACCTTCTCAAGTACAACTAAATCATAAACATCATCAAAGTCATCTTGATCAACATGATTAGTTGTGCCACTAAATGTGTCATGGATCAATGTATTTGTACCATCATCTTCAACTATTTTTTATAGTGCATGATCATCTTCTTCCATAGGATCATTAACTTCATCTTCGATATTCATGGCTCCATGTTCCTCTGCTTGAAAAACCACATTCTTCGGGCTGTGATAATCCACATCATGTGCCCTAGGGTGCCCCACCTTTATAATAATGATAGACACAAATAAACCATAATCATGATCAAATGATTTTTTTTATATATAAAAAATGTTAAAACAATATAAACATTTACAAATTCAATCAATATAAACACATATAATGAACAACTTACCAATGGACAATAATCATGGCCTCCTTCAATGTGACCATGTTGCCTATAATTTGTTTTGATTAAAATTCTTCTCGTCTTTAAGCCCTTGCAATTATTGCAAAGACATTAACATTTCCCATCACCCTTCTTTTTAATCTAGCCCACAATCTATCAAGTGACTCTTCATTTTGTTTTGGACTAATATTATCTGACATGATTTTTATTTACCAAGCTTGAATATTTAGATCTTCAAAAATATCAAACTCGCACTCCAATATTTTTTAATCATATACAAGTAACAAAATCTAATAATTATGATATTTTACACCCAAAAAAATCGGCATGCAACCACCCCTGCAAAAGAGAAGATAGTCTGAAGTTAATGGCCCCAAAAAAACACTTTAAAATGCTAATTCCAGAAATTATTAAATTCTGATTTTATTATGATTTCCAACTGTTAGACTCCTAAAATCATAATATTGAACTTGCACAACAAAATCTGGAAATAAAATTCTGAAAATGCACAAGTCTAAAAATGAAATCTGATAAGATGTTGCTTTAAAATATGATTTTCAAACCTGGAAGTACAAATTTGACTTCACAAATGAATTCTGGAAATAAAATAGTATGGCATAATAAAGAGTTTCATTTGAAGTGGACCACCCTATTATATGCCTTGATAAAGTTAAAAGATCTATGAATTTTATCTACAATATAGCATGCATAGTCATCAGTCTTATTCACATCCCTGCTTTGGATATCAATAGGCAACACCATTAGATGGCCTCCTTGAAAGTTCAATCCATTAAAGGAATAATGAAAGGGTCTTCCTTAATGATTACATCCATCTGACAAAAAATAGTGTATGGCTGAATAAGGATGATATAATTTTGAAAGACTAAAATTATTGTTGAGACCAATCCTAACATATTTATGTTCAATACAATACATACAAACAATCTTGTATAGACCTTCACTTCCACACTCTCGACAAATTTTTTTGTAAGGATAGCACTTCATTTGCCTAATTTTGTAGGTTAAATTAAATCTTGTTCTCACAAGCAACTTCAAATGTCTCGTACACTTTCATCTACTTATGAAGCAAGCCTATATCTAAATTGACTTCACCATTACAATAGTGCTTTAAAATATCATAGGGTCATCCTATGGTTTCATATGTCAAATCTATTGCCATTTGTATTGAATTTTCTTCCATCCATGTAATTCATGTCTTTGGTTACAATGTTTATTCTAGAATCCATATACAACTTTCTCCCTCCTATTGACATAGAATCAGTATGGAATACTATCTTGACTTTAAAGCTAAATATTAAAAATTGGTTAGAGCTTATACTATGCAAAGGATAATAAGAATAAACTCTAACCTTATAAGCAATTGAAATAGATAAGGGGTCACTCTATTCCACACATATTCACATAGACAATGAACATGATATTTGGGGTTCCTACTCTTACTATTTTTTTGTTTATTTATATAATAATAAAGTTACACTACAATATTTTTTTTCTATTTTTATCTACTCTAACTCCTATTTCCTCTGATACATTCAATCATACTAGTATTGTGCTTTCTATAAGAACATTATATCATGGTTGAATGAAAACAATGTTCAATGCCATGAGGCCCAAATGATATTCAGGCATTGGTTTTGAAATGTCATCAAACTGATACTAGTCATTGTTATATAGTGTCAAAGTTTCATTGATACTATTGGTCAGTATGATTTCTCATGTGAATTGATTAAAGATTTATAACCTATATATTCATAGGGTCCAATCATTATGTTTGATAGTGTATTGGCCAGTTTACTGTCCAATGCTATTTGTAAAATAAAATATAGTAAAACATAAAACAGTGATCTTTTCTATCTACTCCACTATAAATAATAAAGACTATAGAAATTTCCTTCCAATTTGAGCATTGAAAGTCTTTATTATTTATTGTGGAGTAGATAGAAAAGATCAATGTTTTATATTTTAATATATTTTATTTTTCATTGTATTTGATCAACAAATATAGTTTGATGATGATTCTTTGACTAGTGCTACAATATTAGTGTCTCGGGGTATTATATATGAAGATATAAACTACATTTGTATGATGCTTGATGTTATATCCATGTCCACTATTTATTACCATAATTTTTATTATTATGTATATGCAATATAGGGATACTATAGAGGTAAGGAGCAACGAGCAAAGAGAAAAGATTTAAGGAAATGGACTTCAAAGAAAGGCATGACACTTTACTATAGATTCCCAAAAGGAGATCGCAGTCATGACTATTCAAATAAACAATGATTATTCCATGTCATAAACATGAAGGGGGCATTGAAATTAATAATAACGGTGTTAGGTTAGTATGACGAACTTTAAAAAATACATAAAGAAAAGTAACTGAGTAGTCAAGAGGGCTTTTAAACCATCATAAATCTTGTCAAGGGTTCATTTTCTTCATAGCAGTATGGTAAACTAATAAATATTTCCATCTCACAAAGTTTCAAAAGAGGGCAACCTACAAGTGTATTAAGGAGTGCATGGACAATATCTCAAGCAGCTACCACAATTAATTTCTTCAAGTGTTATGCAAGGCCATTGAAATCAAATGAATAAACTCATGCATAACCTAAAATACAAAGGATAGTCAAGTTGCTAGAGGGTAGGTATCACAAAGGATATGGGATCACTTTCAACAGAGATGTGATGCCCTTTTACTTTTTTTGCTTTATTTTCCCTAATAAGGTCAAATACTTTATTTTAGTGTCTGAATCTACCACATAGAGATTAAATATGCTTACTCTCAAATAAAGTTGAATTATATAAACAATAGTCAGATGCCTCCCTTAACATAAAGGACAATATAAAGTACTAAGTAATTTTATATCCTTTATAAGAGATTGCTTTTAACCAATTAAAAACTTGAGAGGGTAATAGACAGGTTGCAAGGAAAGTTGGAAATTTATCATAAGTAGCTCAATCCAAAAGGAAAAAATTAAGCATGGAAAAGCATGAGTAGGTTCACCAGCTTCACTAAAAGCACAAGTTATTTTTTATAACATCTTACCTGGATATTACTTGATAAGGTAAGGAGTGCTCTTTTCCACTCAGTTTCATATGGTGGCATATCTACACACAAATCACCAAATTGTCAAATAACTAAATAAATTGTATTACTTAATAAATTTGTTACAACATGCCATTCATGTCAAAATCAACTCTTCTTACCACAAAAATTTTAGTTTCCAATTTGACAGGTTCATCTTTTAATTCCTATACCAACTTCTGAAGGAAGTTGGCAGCTTATACTTCTACATGAGGAGACAATTTCATATTGT
Source organism: Sequoiadendron giganteum (assembly GCA_007115665.2). Lineage (NCBI taxonomy): Eukaryota > Viridiplantae > Streptophyta > Pinopsida > Cupressales > Cupressaceae > Sequoiadendron > Sequoiadendron giganteum. The sequence continues at coordinate 559,868,839 of CM021103.1, forward strand.
AAATTGTTCCAAAGTACAAAACAAATAGAATTCATATAATTTTCATAATAGTTATAGCTTGTTATATGTTTGGCAGCATCTAAAAATTTTAAGTGAACTAAGAAAAATAGAGAGGCCTTGACCTTCATTTTTTTATTTTTTAGTTTGTTGCTCTAAATATCTCACAATATTTACAAATTGGTTGCTTTCTTTCTTTATTGTTCAAATAAAAATTAGATGTACATTTGTATAGAGTCAAGATGAATTCAAGAACTTTAGGTAACAGATATATACCATAAATGCTTTTATAAGACACTGGCATCTAAGGTCTAAAATCTATTTCTGAAACTTGGCAAAGGAAAAAATACATTTTTAAGAAGTAGTCTTCAAAAATATCATAGCTAAATGGCTCTAACTATCCACTATCAAAAATTCCCAAATCTTTGTTCAACCCTCTAGGTCTGAATCTTGATAGCTATTTCACTTTGTAGCTATCCCTATGCCTTTGATATTATCTACTTATGGCTCCCAAATCTATTGAAAATTGATCATTAGGGTTAAAATTGAAACCTTGCAAATATAATCTTTGTCCAAATCCATCAAGAATTTTCCATCATTTATAAACAATTCCCTTATAAAGAATTTGTGAAGTCGAGTCTAAAATCTGGAAATAAAATTCTGAAAAATTCACAAGACTAAAAATGAAATCTGATGAGATGTTGCTTTAAAATATGATTTTCAAACCTAGAAGTACAAATATGACTTCATAAATGAATTTTGGAAAAAGACAATGACTACCCTCAACCTAGCGATATATTCTTGAATTTTTTCTGATTTTCCCCAAGAAACTCGTCGAGCAAAACACTGTCGCAATAAATAGTCGAGCTCATTTTTATTTATGTTGGCCACAATTTAACTTTGCAAGTCCATCAAAATTTCGTCAAAAGATCCTCATCAAAACGTCAACGAAAAATAAGGTTCGTCGAAATTCCGACGAACGTCAGGGATAAAAATAAAAAAATTAAAAAAAAATCGCACAAGTGCCCGATGATACATCTGATTATATAGCTTTCGTCAAAAATTTTTGTCGGATTTTACAATCAAATGAGTTAGTGGTTCAAATCCTCGTCAAGAAAATAATGAAGTGTGAATGAGGGGGGATCCAAACCCTAATAAAAACTAATATAACATATATAAAATAAAATATGAAAACCCTAATAAAGATGGATCCTAGCCTTAAGGTCAAAACTTTAGGTCATGTAGAAATATCAAGTTCACCAAAAATGTAAAGGTGAAAACACACCTTGAATAAAATATATAGACTAATTAAATTATTCAATAAAATACACGAAGAATTAGCATAAATAAATTAACTAGGATAGATCATTGAAATTTGTGATAATAAAATGTTTGAATAAATGTGAAAGTTAAATAATTTAATTGCATGTGTACTTACCTCTATTTTTGATGCAAAAGTCTTTGTCAAAGTGATAGGAATCCATTCATCAAGGAATTAGAAATTTTGGGCACTCTATCACTAAACTATGAATTTGTTTGCGCATTATCTAGGGTCACTTACATGGGTGTAGAAGTGATTCCATGTTGATGAAGAATTAAAAATGATAAGAGTATGCAAACTTGTGACTCGTGAATTTAGTCTATCAAAATGTGGACTCTTAGAGTCCTCTTTCCCTAAATGTATTATGTCTAAATATGTGTAAGAATTGACTATATTTAAGGAAAAAACAAGAAGCTACTAAATTGTGAAGGTCAAATTCTTCTTAGTTAGACCTTTGGATGGGCTAGCTTTACAACTCTAATCAAAATATTGAGGATAAAAAGAAAGTGTGTAATGGGCCCAAGATGATGTGTGTTGTTGTAATTCTCTAGTAATGCTTCTATACCATTCTTTTTCCTTTTAAAAAATTGAACTCTAGATTAGATATGCTCAATAGATTCCTAGGTTTTTACCAAATGGGTTATTGAATGTCTTGAAATAAAATAACCAAGCCCAAAAATCAACAAAATATGCCCTTGAGGTTAAGTCATGATGACTAGTGAAATGGTTAGCAAGGCAAGAATTTGATTTTTGAATTCTAAAAATTTGGGGATCGAATTTGTGATAATGGAAACAACCTAGGCCAAGTCTACACCTGCAAATCTGATCTAAAATGATAAAAAAAAATAGAACTAGGGACCACGAATAAAAAACCAGAGATCATTGATAAAGGGGATGTGGATGTGTGATGTCATAAGTTGAATTATGCATAAATATGCCAATTAGAATTTATCTACATTTACAATTAGAAAATTGAAGTGGGTCCAAAAAAAAGAAAAATTAAAAAACAATACAAGTATAATTTTTTCATGATTACACTAACTTAAAACTCACACATAAATCAAATCTCTAACAAAATTAAGATTCAATGTTAAATCCTCTAAAATATTTATATGTTCATAATTTTAAAATGTATATCAGCAACTTGTCCATTTAAGACTAGAAATTTGTCCATTTAAGATTGAAAAATCAATTAAGTTTCATTAGAAATAGGCAATGGATGGATGTCTTTAAGAGATAAAAGTCCTTTCTCCTCCCCTACGGATGTTTTTTCTTACTTCACACCCAAGCAACGGTCATGGGCTTACCAATCATTCCAATTCTATGGATTCTTTGGAAAAATTATATGGTAATTTTGTTTTTCTTTCTTCATGACTTTGCACCTTTGCTTCTTTTCATCTTATTTTTGTGCTTTGTTCAAGTTCATGTCTTTACATGTGTTTTTCACTTTATTTTCTCTTTTACCTAGATTCACATTATGATGGAGATCCTTTTTGTTTCTGTGAAGGAAGGGATTCACTACTCCCAAGTCCCAAGATGAACGAGGTATAAAGGGAGTGAATTGTCCTTGGTCACCTTAATGATGTAGACCCAAGTGACGAAGGTTGAAGATGAAAGAGATTGCAAAACATATTTAAAATAAAATTTTTGGAATGATCATCGATAAAGGACTTCATGGACTGAAAGATAAATTATAGAGATTTCTAAGATAAGAGATTAAGCTCCCATCTAAAGGATTCATGTGTGGAAGTAGGGCAACAACACGTTGCATTGGTGTTTCATATAGACAAAGAAATAGATCCTTTGGATAGGACTCAAAGAATCTACTCACTATTCAAAATCTAAGACCTGTTAATCCACTAAATTAATAGAAAGAAAGAATGCAAGTAAAATAAAGAGAGAGAGAGAGAGAGAGAGAGAGAGAGAGAGAGAGAGAGATTTTAACTCAAGAAAGGTCCTACACTTTGAAGCCTTCCACAAAGCTCCACATGAGTAACCTACACACAAGGAAAATGAGGAAAAAAGTTGGAGTTGTTTTGGAGTTTTCCTCGGTCAAACACCCATTTTGGTGCTCCCACCTCCATAGACAACCAAATAAATAGAGATTGTAAAAAACACAAAATAAAGTGGACATAATGAGTCATAAAATCAAACCCCACAATGGAGGAGAACCTATATCATGAAATAGACATAATGAGTGATAAAATCAAACCTCGCTATGGAGGAAAAACCTGTATCACAAAATATAGAAATGATAAGTATGCTAGAAAATATACAAGAAAGCAAGAGAGCATTACCAATATTTTGTGGCTCCCTCTTGGCTCGATAGACGTGATGTTGAGTGCATGCAAGAGCTTTGGTTGTTGGTGAGACTTCAATCCAACATAGTGAAGGGACAAAAGAGAGCAAGTTGGAGTGAGTCCAAGTGAGGGTGCATGCAAATGAGAGTGAAAAGAAAAGTCTTCTGAATTTGCATGGGTAGGAAGAGCCATTACACTTGTAATTTTTCCATGATGGCACGTTTCATGAGAAATATTCTCAAGACTCCTCATTTGAACTTGTAAAGCTCTGGGAAGTTAGTGAATTGTGTGGACGTCTGCCCACCATGTAGGCATCCAACTCATAACTTTGCAAGAAATGAGGTGGCAGACTACTATCACTTCATCATTGCCCCTTATGGAGTTGGAATCACGAAATTAAAACTCATAAGGTCCTTGTCATAAATGTGGCTAGGCACCATAAATGCGGGGGCAAATGCGCAAATGTAAAATTTTCACGGGGTGCAATTTTACGGTATTACAGTTTCTTATTGATGATTTTCATTTAGCACATTGGCTTCTCATAGTTCCTTGATATCTCTTTATTAAATGTAGATGTGTACCATAATGAAATAATTATGATCCGTGTGTGGTTATGTGCAAGATCATCATGGAAAAAACAAGCCCTTAAGTGGCAATGAAAAGATAGAAAATCAGAGTTAGATAACTTGACGTAAAAATTTGAATAAGTTATCTATATTATTTCAAAAAAATGTAAAAATTGAATCTATAGAAAATTGAATTTAGTTTATAAACTACTAGACCTTTATTTTTTTTTTAAATCTATTTGGTGAAAATTTGAAATTTCAATGCACTAGTATTTAAATTTCAGGGTAAAAATAAGAAGTAGGTGTCTGTCTGACCACCCTAACCATAATAAAATGATAATATTTTTTTATAATATTTTAAATATAAGTAGAGGACTCATGTCCCGATGTGCTGCATATTTGTTTATAATTTTTTTCCAAGTAAATAATTAATTATGATTTTTTTATTACAACTTTTAAAAAATATAAAATCTCGTCTGTCTAACCACCTTAACTTGGTCAAAAATTCATGATTTTTTTTTTTTAATCCTATAGTATGAAAAGCATAGAATGTGACGCATATTTCGGATTCAAAAAATGTGATACTGTTTGAAAGTTATAGATGTTTTTCAATCAGCCTATCAATTAGGACTTTATTCATAATTCTGATAGAAAATAAATAATAATTATTTATTAAATTCAAAGTAAAGCATAATTTGTATTGGTGGAAAGCTGAGAATCTCCTCTAAAAACCTTTTTTGTTTCATCAATTTTGGGTTTAAAAAAAGTCGTCAGCCACATGGGCCATCATATGGCTTACATATCGCCACTTTTGGGCTCATCATGATCCTGCACATACCTGTGCTTTTTACCATGTCTATTTTCATGAAATTTACCATACTTAGGCCACACACTTCTGATGGCTCATGATTTATCCTATGATCATTGATTAACTGCTATGACCTTACATTATCATATCTTTCTTATAGAGATTACGTTGTTATATTCCTTCATTGGGGGAATTATTCCTTCCCTCTTACATTTTATTCAGGACTATACTACCATATCACCCTCTTAGATTTATCTATATATCAAGGAAATCAACTCTTCACTGTGTTAATTAAGCTTCGTTTCTTTATTGTGATTTAGAGCTACTACTTTTTAAGAGGAAGCATCTTTCCCTCCCCACTCATTTTCTTACGACATCATTGCCTTATCCTATTATGTTGAGGACAACATATCCTAGTCACCATGTTTTTTTGTATCACATTCCTAAATCCACATTACCACTAGGGACCTATTATTTTACCTATACCTTTTTATGCTCATGCTATTGGATGCCACATTGGTATAATATACCCATCATAACTTGCCTTATATAACTACATGGATTTATTTTTTTACCACATCACCATTTTCCATGTTGCCCATGCAAGGGGAAATGTTGAACATTGATATTAATCTCCAACCAAATTATATGAGTTATCATTCTAGATGTTTTGCATGCTTATCACACATTGTATTAATAAACTTTACTTTATAAGATCTATATTCTTACACATTTATCTTTAGATTACATTTACAATTCATGAATTAATTTTCCCTCTCTTTTAATTCCTTGCATCCTAGAGATACAACTAATTGTAGGGGCATATATTGTAACTAACATTCATATGATTGAGCTTTCTAGTGATAGGTTTTTCCAAAAGATTTTTCATCATGCTTAGATGGAGCTTGTCACATCATATGGAATTATCCAGTATGCCACATGGAAATGAGTCATGTCACTTTTCATACAAGAAAAAATTTCTAGCCCCAATCATTTCTCATTTGTCCATTTCCTGGATAATTAAGCAAGCTTGTATTGTGTGCCTAATTTTTACTTGTGATATAAAAGTTGTGTATTGCACAAGTTATCTATATTTTACAAGTTCCTATAGAGCATGCATACTAAAGGATAGAGTTACATTATGATAATTAGTGAATTCTATTACTTTACATGGCTTAGGCATCTTTTTATGTCTAAATATTTACTAAATGCATACATGTTTTTTAATATCTACATACTTTGAGATAAATGATCATTCTAGGATTCACATGCACCTGAAAATGAGCATAAAAAGGTGAAATTTTCATGTCCATATCATTTCTCATTTAGTTGTGTCCATTTTGAGAGAATGGCTTCACACATTTACATATCAAAAAATCATGTAATTTGGTATGAAGTTGGGTTCATCTCCCAAGCCTTCACCTATTCGCATATATACACATGAGCCCATACATTTGTCTACACCATATCCATATCTACACATTTTTTTGTATGGACCCTCATTTATTATATCCTCTATGATCAATAATTCATTTTGTCTATAGATTTATTGTTCCATAATCCTAGTTCATTCTCATGGGCACAATATAGATCATGTGATTGTGGATTTGACTCCCAATTCAAATTCATAATTGGCCAACTCCCCCCCCATCTCATTAGTGATTATGAGCTGGCCAAATACATAGTTGCATGATTTATTGTTGTATATTTATATTTAAAGGCATCCAATTGCATTCATTTCACATCCTCTCATATCTAGATATCCCCTCTCATCGTAGAGCATTCGAGGAGAATTTTTCGTAGGAACGTTTTGAATTGGTGCACTAACTGAATCAAGGTTTACATATTCATTCTAGGATCATTTGTATAGTTGAAGTTTGTTGTCTTTAATCATTTGTATGACTATGAAGCAAGTTTTTTCTTAGGTTTGACCTAAGATAACGTGTCTCATAGCACTTTGGTAACCCTCTAAAGGTACTCTTAAATATCACTAGTTCTTAGACTAGAGCAAACAATAATGAATATAGTGAACTATAAAGTAGAAGTGCACAAACTCTAAGATTGTATCAATGACTATCAAATCAAATCCTCACTGACACAATCATTGACCGAAATAAAGACACGTGTCCTATTCAAAATCTAAGACGAAACATAAACAAAGAAAATCCACTTCTAATCTTGAAATAAATCAAATTTAACACCTAATTATAATTCTTTTCCTTCATTAAATATAACTAAATATATTTATTCTTCACATTTACTTTTCTAAATTCAAAATTTAATATTATATTATCACACCTTAAACTACATAATTTGGTGCAATTTCAAAATGCTTTGTAAACTATTTTGAGCGCATAAATTAACTTTGCACTAAAGTTTGGAAGTGATCTTTAATATAAGTATTGATCAGAACCAGTCAAAAATAGCTTGCAGTTCAGTCTATTTTACATCATATCTACCTAACAATTAGGCAGCTTTAAAAATATTTTAAAATAAAAAACTGCAGGTGGGTTTGTCTTCTCAACTACTGACTATTTTTCTTGTAAATAAAAGGCAGTCAACAGTTGAGCAGCCAATGATATTTTTATTTATAAATTATTATTCTGGGTCAATCAAATTATCATTGGATTAAAAAAAATTATGTAAATGTAAATGATTATTGAATTTATATTTTTTTTGAGAGATTTTATTAAGATTTCTGATTTGTTTAGATTGTTAATTTAAGAATACTATTTTAAGTTTGAATAATCAATCTATTTTAATTATTTAATGACTAACAGGTATCCATTTCATCAATTGTTCAGAACATGATTTTAATATTATCTTTTTAGAAAGACAATGGTCTCACACCCAATAAGACTTAATTCTCGTTAAATTCAAACCTCATCCTTTAAAACAGAATTAATTGTTATATCTTTAAAATAGAATTTAATCGTTAAACTCTGAATCATTCAACTTTACTAACAGACCAAAAATAACTTAAATTTAATGAATACTCGTTTTCAAATTTTATAATATTGAAAGCATATCTCACTGCAGATCAAGAATTTGACTGTTAGAAAGATTTGAAAGCAAAGCCCATGACTATTGACTGAGTCATAATATATTGCCCTTGGCAGTCTATTCTTGTTAGTATAATATATTGCCATGCAGCTGTAAAGTTTGGATATTCATTGTTAATCAAATTGATTGACTGGTCTAACAAATTCTATTGTCTTTAAATGTCAATTTTTCTCAGATTCTTGTTTAATTTTCCAGATTATTGCTGTTTATATTGACCCATAGATTATGGATTCAATCTTGTACTTCAACGTTAATTTTAGTTATAATATTTATTTTCTAATATAAGATAAAATTTATATATTGTTAACATAGACATGCTGAATATGGAGTGAGTTGTAGAAGATAAAAAAAGTATAACCCAACTTGAAAAGGATAGAATGATGTTTACAGATAAACTACCTACCTATTTTGGAGATACTCTCTCCAAGATATGTGCCTTGTTTTTGTATGTATTATGTATTTGTAAAAGAAAAATATTTTTTCTTTTAAGTTCAACTTATCTTAATTTAATAAGATTTGTATAAGTATACTTATTTTAAACTGATTAATTATAGTGGGATTAATAATTTTGATTATTTGTGATAGTTATTTTAGGAATGTAAGTGTAATAGATAATTAGTATTTAATTGTATGATTGAAAAATGTATGCAATTTAAATGGTATACAAATCTAGACATTTTGGAATCTGAAATAGATGTTGACAATTTGATTTCTATCTTAGAAGTAGAAATATTTTCTTCACTCTATGTAGTCCAATGAGTCAAGAGATCATGGACAAGTCCTCAGATCAAGGGCAAGCCCACAACCACATGTCTATACTATAACCATGAATTTATATTGTGAAATCTATATTTTTTTGTTGTTCACTTCACCTAATTTGTCTTAACTTTGTTGTGCTTCTTCATATTGAGGACTAGCAATATTTATTAATACCTTGATAGGGTTGTCATTATGTCACAAGTACATATGTTCTGTAATGCCCCGCCAAATAACCTTAAAAGAAGTTGCAATTAACATCTTAAGTGAACTAATTTTTTTTTTATAAAGTGCATTTAACATACACATTCACTTACTAGTTAACAACAACTTCTAAGGCTACAAGGTTAGGATTACTCAAACCCACACAAACATATTACAAATAACCATAGCTTTATGAACTTTATGATATAAACATCATACATCATAAGAATACCACATAACATAATAAGATAATCAACCAAGATACAATCTCATAAACATTATCTTAATCCAATAGATACATCACTCATTCCCAGAATGAGGCAATAGTACAAAAGATTACTATTACAAAATTTCACCTCATAAACATAAGAGGGATAAAATAACTTATACAAGCTGAAATATTACAATGCAAGAAATTACAACAAGAACCGTGAGCTGTCCATCTGGATGTCTCACCATCAAGTACTGAAGATAGATGGGGACCCAACGGTTTTGGTGCATGTTCCACCCAACCAATATGGTACCCGAAGGCCCACCCCCCATGCTAGGAGATAGTAACAAAGTAACATGGACTAAGATCTACAACCACTAACCAAAGGCAGACTCATACTGACTCATACTGTTATAACCAACCAAATGAATTAACAAGTACAACTCATTCACTATACAAGTACGAATCAAGTACAACTCAAGTATAATACAAGTACGAATCAAATACAATGCATGTACAAATCTAGTACAATACAAGTACAAATCAAATACAATACATGTACAAATCAAGTACAATACAAGTACAATTCCAACATCACTGACATAGGTCACATTGCTTCCAGACATAAAGTAGATCAAGTATGTTCAAATAACCATACACATAACATAATTAACAACAGTTGTCATAGATAGAGTGTCATCGCAAGGTTTGTTATGAGATCTCCTCTGGGCATTCTTCATAGGCTCCGACACAAGTAATCCTGGTGGCCTCAACCGAATCCCGGCACTCATACTCACTCATGCGGAATCAACTACCTCTCGCAAAAACTAGATAGTTGATCTTGCCATTTCAGGCCTTCTCACTCATCCCAAGTCTAAACAAGCCCTTGTGTCTATGAGTGAGGTAAAATTATCTTGATTAATGTGAAAAGTTAGTCCTAATCTTCTAAGTACATTATTTAAATTATCACTTGATTAAATCACTCCTGAAGGTTATCCAGTTTACCTCTTTGGGCTCTGGCACCTAACAGAAGCTACTCTTCTATTGGACAACACACACTCAAACAATCCACCAAGGGAACCATAAGTGCATACCAACTAGGCATCATAATCCACTCCAACACAAAGAGGATACAAATAATAGAAACTCACTCCAAACATCTTGGAAGCAATAACACATAGTCCACTCCTTTCATAGGAGGTACTAAAATATCTCACTCCAAACATCTTGGAGGCAATAAGATGAAACCACATAACAAGGTCACTCCATACAAGGAGACATGGATCCCATAATCCGCTCCTAAACCAAGGAGGTGCAAACATCCCCGTTTATAAAAATCGGGTAAAACTGAAAAGACGCCATGCACTACCCAAGGGAAAACAACTGGATGGCACAAAGATTCAACAACTCTTGTCCTCTAAGTTCTTCTGGAAGACTTATAATTTATGACTGACACTAAAGCCCAAAATCAACAATGCAACTTGACGACATAGCAACAAAAGCATTCAAGTCATCAATCAAATCTAATATTTGGATTTCCTAAATCCATACTCATTCAATAGGTAGTGTTGACAAAGTCAAAGACATGATAAGTAAATCATCTAAAATAATTATAACCCCTATTTCCCTTTTCATTATTGGAAATCTAAAACAATTGAACTTACTTCCCTTTACTAAATACAAAGATTTAAATTCTTTAAGATAAGCATGAGGAAGATACTACTTTTGGATATACTAAATCCATATCTCTTTCATAATCCAATCACAATGATTCAATTAATCTAAATAGAAATTAATAAATAACATAATTGATTGCTTCATCAATAAAACAACTTCTTAATTTACTTTTAAATCGACACAAATCCATGCAAATAAACTTTTTCCATTTCCTAACCAAATCTTACATCTCATTCAATTTTCTATTTAAAACATTCAATCACTTTAATATAATAACATATTGTTTCTCTATCCATTTTCCATATACACTAATCAATCCATTTTTAAATCTCTATTCAATAATACATTGCATGCATCTCATTAAAATAAAATACGATAATGAATTTTACACTGAATATATATATATATGCTCCATATTATATAGACACCATTAATATTCCATTCACAATGAACTAGATTTCTCTATGGAACTAAATAGAACATAATAACTATTTGTCTTTTTCAATGTAGTTAGTTCCTAAATTTACTTATAATGCAACCTAACACTATTGCAAACAATCTTTTCCAATTTTCTATCCGGAGTCTATGTCTCATCAACCATCCATTTAAAAACATGAAATTTCATCAATGTATAAAAATATCTTTTGGCTTATCTATTTGGCCACGCATTCATAATGTTTATAATTAAATCTCATAATTAAAACAAACATTTAAATATAAATATTTCTATAATTCTTCAATATATTTAAATATCCTTTTCCTTATCAATTTTGACCATACATTCAAAACTTATCATTTAAATTCTTCATGCAAAGCTAAATTACACGCACTCAAATAAAACAAGGTAAATACTGATTGAAAATACTCATGGATATATATATACATTTCAATATATTTTCTTCAATCATATTAACAAAATAAATATTTTCTTTTAAATCAAGTAATTACTTATATTAAAAAATATATTTCTCTATACATTTTCTACACATACTAATCATTTCTTTTAAAACACTAATAATACCCAATTTGCAAACAACAGAATAAAATAAGATAAAATATTATTTATTCTCTCAAATGGATATATACCTTCACTATATATCTACTAAATATAAATTAATATATTTAAATATATTTAATCATTAACATATCTTCTATCCTTTGCAGAATATCAAATTGATTAATTCAAAATAAAATATCCTTTATCATTAATATTTCAAAATATAAATATATTTTTCCAATTAAATCAAATTAATAATTGGACCTTTTACATATGGATTTAAATTCCACAATTCAATTTTAAATTATGCATTCTTTAAATCAACTATTTAATTCCTTCAATTAAACTTTAACATGCCATTTTAAAATAACAATAATTTTTCATATGTTTATAATTTTAAATCCACCAATCTAATATACAAATTTTATTTAAAATAATATAAATAAATATAATACTTTAGTATTATAAATTATAATATAAAATATTATTAAATAATATTTTAATATTATAATAACAATACATAAAATATTAATATTTATAAATATCAATTTATTATTAGTTTATTTTCAAAACAGTCATGGGAAAATAATTTAACAACAGTCTCATGTTTTAAGCATAACTCAAAAACTACGATCTGGGTATTTGAGATTTTTGGACAGAAGTTAGAAAATTTTAAAATGCAAAAACCTTTTAAATTTCCTGAAAACCCAGTTTGTGAAAGTAAAGTTATAGGTGACGCAATCAGACTATTTTACCATGAAAATATAACTATACTGCAGATTTTAAAATCCGTTTTTTTAATAATAACAGAGGGTTTCATTTTCTAAAAACATTCTAAATGCATTGTTCAATCTCTATGTTTGATTTCAATAACAATAAAATCAATTTCTCCAAATAATTTAAATTCAACTAAGGTTTTCACAATTTTCACTCAAGAATTTTCACAAGCAAAGGCTGTAAATTTGTTTAATTCTTTTCTTCTAATATCAAATTTATTTTCTAAAACAGATTTAACAAACAAATCTTTAATCATTACTATTTTAAAGAAAACAATCAAAAACAATAAAACACAAAGAGGAAAACCTGATATAAGAAGCTACAGGAAGAGATGAATTTTTGATGCAAGCCTCCTCCAAAGATTTCCTGAATTTTCTTCAATCCTCCAATGAATCCAATTCAAAATCCAACAAATGCAAACTATCTTTCTTTCAATCAATTCTACAATCAAACTTTCTTCAAACCCTTGTGCAAATTTTCCAAAATTTCTTCTCTGCTGTAAAAATGTATTTTTCCTGAAAACTTTCTTGCCCTAAAATTAAAACATATATTCTTATAAATCAAAAATACCTAATTCAACCCTAATTCACATTATATGCAAATTAGATATTTCAATTTCAATTTCAATTTCAATATTTACAACCCTAATTCATATTACATGCAAATTAGATATTTCAATTTCAATTTCACCTTCAATTTCAAATTTCAATTTCAATTTCACTTTTTAAAAACCCACTTTCAATTTAAAATGAAATTTCAAATAATAAATTAATTTCTAAAGTTGCAACCAATTTCCCAAATAAACATTTAATTACAATTTCTAATTTAATTCCCACACGTTAAAATTAAATTCCAAAATTAATTCTAATTCTTTTATTTCTTTTCATTCTCTTGCATCACGTTTAATTAATTAATTTAATTATTTAATAACTAAATTCAACCCCTTAGATCAAATTTAATTAATTAAATAAACTAAATATAATTAATTAATTTAAGTATAAACTTTTATCCACATTGCATTATTTAAATTAAATAACTATCAATATGATTTAAATGCAATTATTCTAAATATCTATTTCCAACTCAAGAATGCTTCAGAATTAAATAACATCAAAGCAAGATAGACAATGACTCGACACTCCCAACTGATGACACACTAAGGCTAGGGTATAGACTTGACACATGTTACCTAGCTACTATCTCCCATTCAACTTAACCGTTGGATCGACACGCTCAAACCTATGAAACCAGGTGGAGTCGATGTCATGTACCTGCAATCCTGCAACCAAGTAAACAACATCATACAATATATCCAGCATATAAAACACACCGTGAAGAAGGAATTACGGATTCGCAGGGCGCTCGCAAACGAGTGATGCGAAACCGTCCTCTTCACCAATACACTCATTGAAGCTGACACTTCCATCATAATCCAGTAATCTCATAATAACATCTCATGTTAACTCTACAACAACATTAATCTATAATGCATGTGAAACAATAATCAGATAACTACATCCCAAAATAATATTTGTCACTCAATAGTAACGATCAAAACATCATAACAAAATATATCCAGTATCAAAGTAATTGCAACCAAACATAGCATAAAGCAACTTGAATAAGAAACAAAACGGAGGGGTATTACATGTTCTCCTAGGTGAAACCACACAAATATGTGTACAAAATCAAAAACAACACTCTTCAAGCATGCATATGCTCCTCGGAATTATCATGTAGATCTAAATTCCTTTTATTGTATCAATTAAAGTGTGTAATGTGAATGATATGTGAATATAGCTCTTAAATCATGGATATCTAGAATTAATGTATTGAATACCTTAAAATACAATGGCATAACAACATATCATACAAATTTATGTTTAGTCACCTCAAACAAGAAAGGTAAAGGCCGGAGTTGACCAAATTTAAATTTTTAAATTTTAAATTTGAGAGGAATGAGTCAATAACTATGCAAACATCTCTAGAATTATAAACTTGTCTTGGAACATGACAAGAACCAAATCAAAGTGGGTATTTTGTGTGTGGAAAATATGTGCATGCATACATATAATAAATAAGTAGATATGATGAAAGTGTAGGGATGTGTAAATATATGAATAAGGGTAAGTGGTAACTATATAGGAATATGTGTAATGGATGGGTAGGTCACGTAGGACAAGGGACCTAATTTTGCACAAAATTGCATCATTTGTCAATATGTCAATGTATCAAGGTACTCTCCGAAAGATAGGCATAAAACCCAATGGTAAATGACATGGGTATGCAAATTTCACCATTAGATTTTGTCCCCACTATGAGGTGCATGTGAATCCTAGAATAATCATGGATCTAAAAGTATGTAGCATTCACAAACATGCATAAAAATTAAATTTTCATAAATCAAAGAATACTGTTAGAGTTCAATATAAATTAATG
Organism: Sequoiadendron giganteum; assembly: GCA_007115665.2. Lineage (NCBI taxonomy): Eukaryota > Viridiplantae > Streptophyta > Pinopsida > Cupressales > Cupressaceae > Sequoiadendron > Sequoiadendron giganteum. The sequence continues at coordinate 559,883,955 of CM021103.1, forward strand.
GATCCTACAAGGTGTTATCATGTATGTTTGCCTTTTGTATATGCTTTCAACAAAGAAAATAAAGATAAGTCTCTATAAGAACCTCTAATTATTTTTAAAAGCTAAATATAAGACTATTAGTGGTAGGATATGCCACTATATTTGGTTGCATCCAAGAGATACAAGGAATTGTAAGAGAGAGTAGAAATAATACATGAAAACTAAATGTAATCTAAGCATGAAATAATATATAGCAATGACTACACCAATTAATAATCGTCAATATATCAAAAGATAAGATTTTTAAGCAATTGGGATGGAGATGGTATCAAATAATAATAATGTTTCCCATAGCATGGACAAAGTATGGTGATACAATCCTCAATAGTTAGGAACACCCATGTAAGTACATAAGATACTAAAGTATTGCATATGCCCCTAAAGCAGCATCCAAGAGTATCAACACAAACCTTGTCAGTCATCGGATGATTTTCACAACTCATCTTTTTCCCAACTTGGCCTTGTTGAAGTCTTTTCCTTTATGCGTCGGTCTTTAAATTAGTCTCCAAAAATTTTCGGCATCCGCTTGAGTTTCATAACCTCGCTATTTTGTGAAGTGTTGTTTCTTTAAAAGTTCATTATGAAAGAAAAGAGGTTTGAGTTTTTCCTCAAACTTCTATCGAGGCCGACATTCATTTTCTAACTTAAAGGCAGGCATATTACTCGAAGTGGAAAGTATGGAAACGTTTGTCGAAGTGGGTATTTATTTTCAAACCCTATCGGTTACCAACTATACTTTTGAAAGCTATTCAAATATCTAACTTGGATGAAGTACACTAAGGCCATCCGATATTTTTTCCAAGTGACGTGTGTTAGGCATTAAAGGCTATCAGTATTGGCTCGTAGATGAAATAAATGCTTGATCATATGGGATGAAGCCGGCATTTTAAACATAATCATTCTATTTAGAAAAGTGTGATTCTAGAAGTTGAGAAGGGCAGACCTATAAAGTGACTTCTAGAGAAAGATTTGAATTAAAGAAGGGTGATATTCTCAGGTAAGGAGGTTTTCCTGAATCATCTCAGTAATTGTTTCTTGCATTCCACAAGGCTGAATTTTATTGATACTGTAACGTAGAAAAATGTATCCTTGACATTTTCACTCATTTGGGCCTTTCTTATGAATTTTGGCCTGATTTTGCCTAGATTTAATGTTGAAATGTGGCTAACACATTCACATTAGGCGTTGAATGCTTGTAAATCAATAAAAACCTAATGATGTTTTACAAAGGTGTTGTGAAGTCTTGTAACACATTTTCCCACTTTTCTAGGACCTCTCCATCATAATTCAATTAAATAACCACTTTTTTATCACTTACCAAGTCTTATTTCAAAGTGTTGTAAGGAGTTGTAACAAACTCTCACACTTTCCTAGGCTTTGCATCAATAAATTGACCCTTTCTTATGATAAAATGACCCCTTAAGGCACTTGGGTAAGTGCACCAATCCATGACACAATTTCGGTGCCAAATTGCAAAAAAAAACCCGTAATAGGCCATATTGCGCTCGCCAAATTTGGTGCTCTCCAAATGGCTTTACCATTTGGCAAGCGCCAAATTTGGCGTGCGCCAAATGACTTGAATTTTGCAATGAGTGATGAAGTGTGAGTTCTCTTTCTTTTTGCAATGAATTTTGGAATGCATTTTTCTAAACTTTTTTATTTTTGCTTTCTCTTCCAGGGAAACTATATAGATGAAATAAACATTTAAGTATAAGTTGACATTTACATATGGACATTTAATTTCTTATACTTTAAGTTATATTTCATGTATATAGGCAAGATGTTTGAGAGTGGTTTCAGATCTCTAGGAATTATAATGCAAATTCTAGTTTTTGGAAGATCATAAAAATTTTAGACTTAGTCAAATTTCAGTAATCAGCAATTCAAATTTTAGTAATCGGGAGGTCAAATTTTAGTGGTCAACAAGTTGTATCATCTTTCTCTCTCCTTCTCTCTACTCTCTATCTCTCTACTCCCTCTCTCTCTCTCATAGGGGGGAGGCATGATGTCCCTAGTACCCTAAAATGTAATGATAAAAGCAATGAAGGTTCAAACTCTAAGGGGGGAGGCATGATGTCCCCAATGTAAAGTGTGATATGTCAATGTAGGATCAATGTGTAAGTTCTATGGATCTAGTATGACAATGTAGGATCATGGAAAGGAATCAATGGTCAAATGATAAGGAATAAGCATCATAGAATAGTAAGTGTGAAAAGCATAGGCATGATAACAAATGTGGAAAAACATAAACAATGCATCATAGTAGGCATAGAAATGTATGACAACAATACAATAAGAAATAACAAGGCAACATGAGAAATTACAATGGTAAGGAAACGGTCATCAAATCATGAATAAATAAAAGGCTAATAAGTATAATAGTGTGGAAGTTAAATAGGAAAATAATAGATTAAAGACCAACCCAAGTAAAAAATGAAGTCAAAGAAAAAAGTAGATAAAGCATAGGCATGAAGATGGAAATAAGAATAAGAAAAAATATGTGAAGCAAGGAAAATGGAAAATAAAATTGTAAGAGAGGGGGACCAACCACGTCACTGAGAACCAAGAGCGGAGGGAATCCCTAACTTGCCTCACTCTAAAGGACGGGGGTTGAGAATGAAGAGCGCTAAATAGTGCTTCTATCACTCTTCAGATCTGAGATATAGGTTTAGGCTAGGCGAGCTGGTTTTTAGGATCAATATTGTATCTCAGACAACTCTTTGTCTAAGGATGACAACATGGTTCTAGGACGACAGCGTGGTGCACTGGCATCTATACAGCCAAAAAACGTAAGACACAGTAAAAATACCAGAAAAACTAACTAAACAGCCTAGCTAGTTGACTTTAACAAAAATGACAAAATAATGAAATACAAAAAGTAAATGCATAGGTAATGGAGCAAGTAAATAAAGACTAAAGTAACAAATATTAACTCACAGAACTACCAGTTTTCCAGCTAGATCCACATGTACATATCCACCTACACACAAGAAAGAGGGAAAATTGTTGGGGCTGTATAGGGGCCTGCCTCAGTCAAACCCATGTTTTGGTGTTTTCACCTCCACGGACAACCAAAAAGCAACGGAGTAGAATATGCAATAAAGGCAACGAAAGAAAGCAAAGAGCACTAGAAACAATACTATGGTACTCAATCAAATCACAAAGGAGAGGAATGAAGTGTTACCACCTCCACCCAATAGCTCACTAGCCTATGCAGGGAGAATGCAAGGACTTGGCAAAGTCACCACAACCACAATGGTGATGAAGGGAGGTCTCGCAAGACTCCAAGCCCGTAGTTCTATGGCTTGCTTCACACTTGCACTATGGAGTTGATGGAGTTTCAAAGCTACTATAATGGATTGCTAGAATGTTGCTTGAGAGTGAAAGAGTGAAGTGAAAATGCTAAGAGAGTTCAAGAGAGATGCTAGAGGATCAAAATGAAGTGAGAATGAAATTTTTTGAAGGTGGGATGAGAGGGAATAAGGCATTTTCAGGTCAGTTGGTCGAAGAGGGATGTTACAATTTGGTCCTAATCGAGTGTGTAATGCCTTTGCCAACTTTAGACGTAGGAATTTGTCAAGGACGACAGCACACCGCACGGATGTCCACACATCGTGCTTTCATCCTCGACAAATATTCTCTCATTGAATCACAAGATGAATGCCAAGTGGATGAAGGCAGGTAGGTGATGTGGACTTTTTCCTTCATATTTTATTTTCTAAGGTGAGGGTATGTGAAAGGGGGATTTTTCTTAAAGGGTGCAAATTCGCTCCTATACATTTTGCACCCACTTTAGTAAACATGAGTATCGATGAATGCTCAGTAAAGTGGATCGAAGAGATAGAAGAGATAGAAATGTATTCATGAACCGTCAAGAAGGCAAACTATGATATGGTAAACTCAAGAGCACAGCGCAGGCAAAGGACTCCACGGGTACTCTCCCTAAGGAGTTTTGAATAGATGGACTCCATAGCCATGCAAAACTATGAAGTTGCACAAAGTACACTGAAGGCCTTCAAACCGACAATGAACAAATCTCACAGAATGAAAGCATCTCATAGGCCTACAAACCTACAAGAAGCCAACCCCCAAGTTCTCTCTCATGAAGGAATCCCAGTGATGTAAATACCTTACAGGCCCATAGACCTGCAAGGGGGCAACCCCCAAGTTCTCTCTCATGGAGGAAGCCCAAAGAAGCAAGCGCCTTACAAACCCGAAAACTTGCAAGGAGGCAACCCCCAAGTTCTCTCTCATGGAGGAAGCCCAAAGAATTAAGCGCCTTACAAACTCGTAGACCTGCAAAGAGGTAACCCTCAAGTTCTCTCTCCTGGAGGAATCCCAAAGAAGGGGGCTCCACAAAGTCAGACTGGAAAGCGGCTTCATAGGAAAATAAGCAGACATTCATGCAAATAGTCAAGAAAATTGGAAGGATTTCAAAGGGGTCCCTTGGGAACCCATCAAAATAAGGGGTCCACTCAAGGGACGCACTATTTGAAAGTGCAAAATATATGTTTTTTTCTCAAATCAATTCATCACCAAGGAATCCTTTTGAAAGACGTTCACTTCATCAAGGAAATTGAAAGGAAAAAGATGCCCCCTCACGAAGGAAGTTCGAGGCTCCGCCCATAGGGAAATTTGCTCCCTCCTTGAAGGAAATTTCTCAATTTCTTTCTTTGTGAACCCATGATGAAGGAAACACGTTTTGTTAGGGGTCCAAGTTGAGAATGAGATTTTCAAAAAAAAAGGCATGCAAGGGTTTTCGAGAAAAAATTCGTCGACAATGAATGTGTGTTTTGAAAATCAAAGTATCATGAAAGAGATAGTCACACATATGAGGGACAACTCAAGCAAATAAGAGAGAAAGATAAGAAAAGAGTGAAAGAGAAAAAGCAATATCATGAACAAGAGACACTGGGGGATTTGCTTTCACGGGGTTAGATATACTCATACTTTTATAAATAATAGGTAATTATGGTGCAAGGTGAAATATCATCAATCCCCACTAGATCAAGAGGAATGCATGGAATACAAAGTAAAAATAAAAAATTGGTTCAACATGGAAGGGAAGCCTAAATGCCCCCCAACACTTTGCATCATCCCCAATTTGTCAAAAATCAAGACACAAACATGGAAGAATGATGATATAGATAGAAGAAGGTTTATGACACAAACACCACTCTTGTATCCTAGCACCAACAAGGATGATGAGGGTCATCCAGGAACACATAATTGACTCAGTGTTATCATGGCATGAGGATTCTCCTACATTTATCACACAAAAGATTGAACCAATTTGAATCACCAAGGCAACCTGGTAGTTAAGGGTAAGGAATGTAACCATTCTACAACAAACAAAGATTTCTGAAGTTGTGTTAGCTCTAAAGGACTACCAAATACGTTTGACAACTGCACAACAAAATTCCTCTGAGGAAGAAATGCTTGCATATTCATATGCCTAGCTATCTCAACCTTAGGAGAATTTTAGTTTCTCAAATTTTTATCTTATACATTATGAACTTCATTATTCTAATTCTTCTTGAGAATCAATTACTTTCAGTTATTTTTCAATACTTTGGTGGAATTTTATATTCATTTGTGGTGGAGTGCAGAGCATTCCAACTTACATTTTATAATTACAACTCTGCCATTTCCAGAGTCGATGCTCTGTCAACATTATCTTCGACTGCAGAAGACATCAAGGCATAAAAATCTGGATTTAGATTCTTCCAACTTGCATCATTATTACCTCAAAACCACATAACCAAATTCTTCATAGTGGAGCAATGTGGGCCTCAAAACTAGTTCACAAAACACTGAAACTACACTCCAAGACTTACGCAATTATCGAAACCATTTGGTCTTCTCTTCACCAACACTTTTACATCTTTTTCATGCATTGTCATCAATGAATGGGTTGACATTAATAAATGGTTTGATATTAATGAAAATGCCATAACAACACTATATGCCATACTCTCAACAATCTCCTCAATGGAAAACAAACTTCCAACAAACTTTGTGTGTCGCATAGGCCACGTAGTTTCAGGTGAAACTATTTCACCCAAAAAATTTAGGGTGAAACCATTTCACTTAGAGCTATTTAGTTGGTCAAAATAGTCTATGTGACATCCTTGTTGGTAGCCACCTCATCTTTTTTTCAAAAAAAATCTGAAACTTTCCACTTGAATGTGATATTTCTTTAGTTAGAACGATTATTTTAAAAAACTAGAAATACTCTTTTGTAGATATTGAATTCAAGAATCCAAATATATATTTTTTGATATTTTGATTATTCTTAATATGTTTTTTGTAAATAAGGAAAGTAATTTGTTATAATAAAAAATGAGGTTGATTAGAAATTAAGAAAAAAAATACTAAAACATATTTAAAATTTTGAAAAATATATGGTACACTAGAGGAGAGAATCCTCTCCAAAAGGGTAATTTTTTTGAAAATAATGAAAAAACAAATAGACAATAGTTGACATCAAATGAAAACTATCAAATTCTAGTACATTTGACTTTAACACTTTATTATGAGGAAAATATACATAAAAAAAATAAAAAAATCCATGCACTAGATATTAAAGTTATCTATTTGGAAAAAAATCAAGGGAAAATAAAATTGTTTATTTTTTTCTTGACATCAACTCAACATCACTTTTTCTTGAAGTTTTCAACAATTTAAAATCTACTCTTAAATCTTTAAAAAATTGAAAAAAAAAAAAAAATTGAAAATCACAAGAATAAAGTTCATCAAGGAGAATAAAATTTGAAGGTGCTGAGGAAGAATTGCAAGCGTGTGTGTGTTACTATGAGCTTCGACATCAAGGAGAAATACTATGCAATTTATTTTCTCTGTGATCATACTTCTCATCCTCCCCATAATTCATATTTTGTTGGAGTTGATGAAGGTGCCCTAATGCCTGCACCAGTTATTGAGGAAATAGAGTTGATTCTAGATGGAAATGTGGCTAGTTCTTCAATTGGTGAACAACATCCTACCATAGCGAGGGCACACATTGTTCGAGAAAAATTCAAGGGAAAGGAACCATTAGTTGGTTTCGACTTTTTTGCTCATGAAAAGAATTTGCAGGAGGCATCTAAAGGCCAAGATGAGAACTCGGTACATGGGGGTGATCGTATGGGGGAGTAGCAGTTCAGTTATCTCAGTTTTCAATTTTGCTCATAATGACTATTTCATCTTTTTTTTCTTTAGCCAGTTTGCTTGATAATTATGATAGTTTAAGCAGTTTGTAGTTGTTTTATGCAAGGACAATTATACATTTTCAGTATTATACAGATAGAAATATTGTATATCGCATAATTAGTTAGTTTTAAACTATCGACATCCAGTAGAATGGGTAGTTCAAGATAGCAGACAGTTTGGAAACTTTCTCTAGCAATTTTGCCTATATTTGCAGATACAAATGTAATCTTCTCATTTTATAATATATAATATATATAGGCCCTCGTGCCTTTTATCCAAAAAAAAAAAGAATAAATTTCATCAAGAGTTCTAAATTTCATTAGTTTATACCATTTTGAAATTAAAAACATAAAGACCACTTTTCACCGATTGAAGTTGAACATTTTTATTTGTGTTGGTTGATTCCTTTATAAAATTGTGACATAGGTTTGTACTTTTACCCTAAATATTTTTTCTCTCCCCTACTTCCCTACTCATTACATTATTTAATAAGGAGATCCCACAAAACAATCAATATAATATATTTTGTGTTGTTGAAAATATAAAAGATACACTCATTGACGACATACTTGGATCCTACAAATCAATACAATATATGTATCAAACACTTCTTGGCATAAAATCACATGGAACTAGATCTTATGGAAATTCTAGTGTATCATCTAAAATGACTAATGGGTTAATATTTCACGCATTTTATGCCATGTTATTGCTACTTATAATAGTTTATATTTAACTTTCAAGGTAGGCCATGGTTGGATAACTTCTGAGCAACATATTTTATTGTGCATTGAGTGAGGATAGAGTTATCTAGGTCAAAAAAGATGCATATCAATCCCATTCAAATATAATCCATTTTCCATTGGACATATATATGCCTACTCCCAAGGAACGTTCATTCTATAGTGAAAAACATCTTCAAATGATACATATCAACAAGTTCAAAGAATAAAATAGAGATAGACCACAAAAGATATTCCACAAAGAGATAAAGAGTATAAATTTGGTCATCATGTGACAAAATATATTTAAAGGATGATACAAATAAATAAAACAATAAAGAAATAGAAATAAAGGTACCATAAATACCAGAGTTTCATGATCAAAATACTAGAATCAAAAACTAATGAAAGAAGTGATGTACCAAGTTTTTATCATAAAACCACAACCACAAGTAAATAAACATGAACTATGTATAAGAAAGTATATTCCCAATGCTACACTTATTTACCATGTGTTTGTACATAGCAAGAAAAAATACAAAGAACAAACACATGTAATTTAATAAGAATGAAAAGAGAAAAACAATAATTAATAAATGAAGAAAAATTTGATTATTTCTATTGGGATGTTGATGATGTATTAGATGAGCCTTTCAAGGAAAAGGTTGGGCCTCCAAATTTTGTTCAATTATTCACAAGCATCATCTTAGCATATATCCCTACATACTTATAGCTTTGATTTCTTATTTTATCTTTTTCTTCCTTATTTCTTTCATATTTTAGCCATTTTATGATGTGTTGTTTGGTTGTCTATCACATGGTCATTTGTCTTCTAAATTTTCTTTCATATTTAATTTCCCCCACTTGGGAGAATTTTTTTATTTCTATTTTTCTCTCTTCATGACTTTACACCTTTGCTTCTTTTCATCTTATTTTGTGCTTTGTTCACTCATGTCTTTACATGTGTTTTTCACTTTATTTTCTCTTTTACCTAGATTCACATTATGATGGAGATCCTTTTTGTTTCTGTGAAGGAGGGGATTCACTACTCCCAAGTCCCAATATGAACGAGGTATAAAGGAGGTGAATTTTCCTCGCTCACCTTAATGATGTAGACCCAAGTGACGAAGGTTGAAGATGAAAGAGATTGCAAAACATATTTAAAATAAAGTTTTTGGAATGATCATCGATAAAGGACTTTGGGGACTGGGAGAAAAAATTATAGAGATTTCTAAGATAAGAGATTAAGCTCCCATCTAAAGGATTCCTATGTGGAAGTAGGATGACAGCACAGTGCATTGGTGTCTCATATGGACAAAGAACTAGATCCTTTGCATAGGACTCAAAGAATCTACTAACTATTCAGAATCTAAGACCTGTTTAATCCACTAAATTAATAGAAAGCAAGAATGCAAGTAAAATACAAAGAGAGAGAGAGATGTTAACTCAGGAAAGGTCCTACACTTTGAAGCCTTCCACAAAGCTCCACATGAGTAACCTACACACAAGGCAAATGAGGAAAAAAGTTGGAGTTGTTTTGGAATTTTCCTCAGTCAAACCCCCATTTTGGTGTTGCCACCTCCATAGACAACCAAATACATAGAGATTATAAAATACAAAAAATAAAGTGGACACAATGAGTGATAAAATAAAACCCCACAATGGAGGAGAACCTATATCATGAAATAGACATAATGAGTGATAAAAGAAAACCTCGCTATGGGGGAAAAACCTATATCACAAAATATAGAAATAATAGGTATGCTAGAAAATAGACAAGAAAGCAAGAGAGCATTACCAACACTCTGTGGCTCCCTCTTGGCTTGATAGATGTGATGTTGAGTGCTTGCAAGAGATTTGGTTGTTGGTGAGACTTCAATCCAACAGAGTGAAGAGACAAAAGAGAGCAAGTTGGAGTGAGTCCAAGTGAGAATGGATGCAAATGAGAGTGAAAAGAAGAGTTTTACGAAGTTGCATGGGTAGGAGAAGCTATTACACTTGGAATTCTACCACGATGGCATGTGTCATGAGAAAATATTCTCAAGACTCCTCATTTGAACTTGTAAAGCTCTAGGAAGTTAGTGAATTGTGTGGATGTTTGCCCACCATGCAGGCATCCAGCTCATAACTTTGCAAGAAATGAGGTGGCAAACTACTATCACTTCATCATTGCCCCTTATGGAGTTGGAATCATGAAACTCCAACTCATAAGGTCCTTCTCATAAATGTGGCTAGGCACCATAAATGGGGGGGCAAATGCGCAAATGTAAAATTGCCACGAGGTGCAATTTTACGGTATTACAGTTTCTTATTGATGAATTTCATTTAGCACATTGGCTTCTCATAGTTCCTTGATATCTCTTTATTACATGTAGATGCGTACCATAATGATTTAATTATGATCTGTGTGCTTTTTACTATGTCTATTTTCATGAAATTTACCATACTTAGGCCACACACTTCTGATGGCTCACGATTTATCCTATGATCATTGATTAATTGATATGACCTTACATTATCATATCTTTCTTATAGAGATTACATTGTTATATTCCTTCATTGGGGGAATTATTCCTTCCCTCTTACATTTTAGTCAGGACTATACTACCATATCACACTCTTAGATTTATCTATATATCAAGGAAATTGACTCTTCCCTGTGGTAATTAAGCTTCGTTTCTTTATTGTGATTTAGAGCTACTACTTTTTAAGAGGAAGAATCTTTCCCTCCCCACTCATTTTCTTATGACATCATTTCCTTATCCTATTATGTTGAGGATAGCATATCCTAGTCACCATGTTCTTTTTGTATCACATTCCTAAATCCACATTACCACTAGGGATTTATTATTTTACCTATACCTTTTTGTGCTTATGCTATTGGATGTCACATTGGTATAATATCCCAATCATAACTTGCCTTATATCACTACATGGGTTTTTTTTATCGTTGAACACCACATCACCATTTTCCATGTTGCCCATGCAAGGAGAAATGTTGAACATTGATATTCATCTCCAACCAAATTATATGATTTATCATTCTAGATGTTTTACATGCTTATCACACATTGTATTAATAAACTTTACTTTATGAGATCTATATTCTTACACATTTATGTTTAGATTACATTTACAATTCATGGATTAATTTTCCCTCTTTTAATTCCTTGCATCCTAGAGATGCAACTAATTGTAGGGGCATATATTATAACTAACATTCATATGATTGAGCTTTCTAGTGATAGGTTCTACCAAGAGATTTTTCATCATGCTTAGATGGAGCTTTCCACATCATATGGAATTATCCAATATGCCACATGGAAATGAGTCATGTCACTTTTCATACAAGAAAAAATTTCTAGCCCCAATCATTTCTCATTTGTCCATTTCCTGGATAATTAAGCAAGCTTGTATTGTGTGCCTAATTTTCACTTGTGATATAAAAGTTGTGTATTGCACAAGTTATCTATATTTTACAAGTTCCTATAGAGCATGCATACTAAAGGATAGAGTTACATTATGATAATTAGTGAGTTCTATTACTTTACATGGCTTAGGCATCTTTTTATGTCTAAATATTTACCAAATACATACATGTTTTTAATATCTACCTACTTTGGGATAAATGATCATTCTAGGATTCACATGCACCTGAAAATGACCATAAAAAGGTGAAATTTTCATGTCCATATTATTTCTCATTTAGTTGTGTCCATTTTGAGAGAATGGCTTAACACATTTACATATCAAAAAATAATGTAATTTGGTATGAATTTGGGTTCATCTCCCAAGCCTTCACCTATTCACATATATACACATGAGCCCATACATTTGTCTACACCATATCCATATCTACACATTTTTTTGTATGGACCCTCATTTATTATATCCTCTATGATAATGCATTTTGTCTATAGATTTATTGTTCCACAATCCTAGTTCATTCCCATGGGCGCAATATAGATCATGTGATTGTGGATTTGACTCCCAATTCAAATTCATAATTGGCCAACTCCCCCCCATCTGATTAGTGATTATGAGCTGGCCAAATACATAGTTGCATGATTTATTGTTGTATATTTATATTTAAAGGCATCCAATTGCATTCATTTCGCATCCTCACATATCTAGATATCCCCTCTCATCGTAGAGCATTCAAGGAGCATTTATCATAGGAACGTTTTGAATTGGTGCACTAACTGAATCAAGGTTTACATATTCATTCTAGGATCATTTGTATAGTTGAAGTTTGTTGTCTTCAATCATTTGTATGACTATAAAGCAAGTTTTTTCTTAGGTTTGACCTAAGATAACGTGTCTCATAGCACTTTGGTAACCCTCTAAAGGTACTCTTAAATATCACTAGTTCTTAGACCAGAGCAAACAATAATGAATATAGTGAACTATAAAGTAGAAGTGCACAAACTATAAGATTGTGTCAATGACCATCAAATCAAATCCTCACTGACATAATCATTGAATCTACAAGCTTGACCGAAATAAAGACACGTGTCCTATTCAAAATCTAAGACGAATCATAAACAAAGATTATTCACTTCTAATCTTGAAATAAATCAAATTTAACACCTAATTATAATTATTTTCCTTCATTAAATATAACTAAATATATTTATCCTTCACATTTACTTTTCTAAATTTAAAATTTAATATTATATTATCATACTTAAACTACATAATTTGGTGCAATTTCAAAATGCTTTGTAAACTATTTTGAGCGCATAAATTAACTTTGCACTAAAGTTTGGAAGTGATCTTTAATACAAGTATTGATCAGAACCAGTCAAAAATAGCTTGCAGTTCAGTCCATTTTACATCATATCTACCTAACAATTAGGCAGCTTTAAAAATATTTTAAAATTAAAAACTGCAGGTGGGTTTGTCTTCTCAACTGCTGACTATTTTTCCTGTAAATAAAAGGCAGTCAACAGTTGAGCAGCCAATGATATTTTTATTTATAAATTATTATTCTGGGTCAATCAAATTATCATTGGATTAAAAAAAATTATGTAAATGTAAATGATTATTGAAGTTATATTTTTTTTGAGAGAGATTTTATTAAGATTTCTGATTTTTTTAGATTGTTAATTTTAAGAATACAATTTTAAGTTTGAATAATCAATCTATTTTAATTATTTAATGACTAACAGGTATCCATTTCATCAATTGTTCAGAACATGATTTTAACATCATCTCTTTAAAAACTCGTTAAATTCTATGATTTGAAACAGAATTAATTATTATATCTTTAAAATAGAATTTAATTATTAAACTCTGAATCATTCAACTTTACTAACAGACCAAAAACAACTTAAATTTAATGAATACTCGTTTTCAAATTTTATAATATTGAAAGCATATGTCACTGCAGATCAAGAATTTGACTGTTCGAAAGATTTGAAAGCAAAGCCCATGACTATTGACTGAGTCATAATATATTGCCCTTGGCAGTCTATTCTTGTTAGTATAATATATTGCCATGCAGCTGTAAAGTTTGGATATTCATTGTTAATCAAATTGATTAACAAATTCTATTGTCTTTAAATGTCAATTTTTCTCAGATTCTTGTTTAATTTTCCAGATTATTCCTGTTTATATTGACCCATAGATTCTGGATTCAATCTTGTACTTCAACGTTAATTTTAGTTATAAGATTTATTTTCTAATATAAGATAAATTTATATATTGTTAACAAAGGCATGCTGAATATGGAGTGAGTTGTAGAAGAAACAAAGAAAAAAAGTATAACCCAACTTGAAAAGGATAGAATGATGTTTACAGATAAACTACCTACTTATTTTGGAGATACTCTTCAAGATATGTTCCTTATTTTTTTATGTTCTTTAAGTTCAACCTATCTTAATTTAATAAGATGTGCATAAGTACACTTAATTTAAACTGATTAATTATAGTGGGATTAGTAATTTGATGATTTGTAATGGTTATTTTATTTTAAGAATGTAAATGTAATAGATAATTAATGTTTAATTGTATGATTGAATAATGTATGTAATTTAATGGTATATAAATCTAGACATTTTGGAATCTAAAATAGATGGTGACAATTTGATGTTTATCTTAGAAGTAAAAATATTCTCTTCACTCTATGTAGGGATGAGTCAAGAGATCATGGACAAGTCCCAAGATCAAGGACAAGCCCACAACTGCGTGTCTATACTATAACCATGAACTTGTACTACGTGAAAAGCAAGTGGACAGATTTTGCAGTCAAGTGACCTAGCATGTAGATTTTGTGAGGGTTTCAAAGGCCGCAGAGGTAGAAGATTTCTTGTATGCATGGGAAATTCAATACAAAAAAGCATGATATCAAATCTTAAATCAAATCAGATTTTATATATATTTTGGTTGGAGAGATCTACAGAATATGATTTGGACAGTAATGGTAGTGTTGGTGTGTGTTTTGAGTACGCCACCGAACACAGAATAAAAATGCCCAAAGGACACTCTTATCCTCTCTTGAAAAGTGCTTGCAAAAATCTAGTAGACAATACAATAACTCCAAGGTTTCTTCGGTCAGGTACATTCTAATAATAAGTGTAAACAATCATTGTTGAGTGATGGAACAAAACAAGCACCCCACTACATCTTATTGGCTTTGCATTGGCTCCAAAATATTATGGCACTGAAATCCTACCTTTGCCAACAAGGGTTCCACCATACAAGAGGAAGTCAATGAAAGGTACAATCAAACATTTGCTAGACTATTTACTGATCTTGATTTGGACGATGTGGCATTAATGAATGTTGTTATTTTCGCTCTTTGTGACAAGTTTAAGAAGCATGTTCACAATTGATGGTACCTCTATGGCGAAGCATTCCAACATCTATTCCATGGCATTTCAAGGATCTAGGCGATGGGATGTGTTTCAAGGAAAACAATCTAATTGGGGATTTTTGGGGGTGTAGATGGAGATTACAGTATATTAAAAAAAATTATATATATAGAGTGTATAATTTAAATATATATAGCTAATACTCAATTTTTTCCATTAACATACATGACATCAAAATCTAAGTTAATAATTCATATAATCAGGGTTACACGGGGATGCATCCCCTACCCCAAAACCCTAAAATTTTGTTGTTCACTTCACCTAATTTGCTTTAACTTTGTTGTGCTTCTTCATATTTGAGGGCTAGAAATATTTATAAATATCTTGGTAGGGTTGTCATTATGTCACAAGTACAGATGTTCTCCTAGGTGGGCCCACACAAGTGTGTGTACAAAATCCAAAATATCACTCTTCAATTGTGCATATGCTCTTAGGAATACTCATGTAGATCTAGATTTCCTTTATTGTTTCAATTAAAGTGTGTAATGTGAATGATATGTGAATATAGCTCCTAAATCATGAATATACCTTAAAATACAAGGATATAACACTATATTATACAAATTTGTGTTTAGTCACCCCAAACAAGAAAGGTAAAGGCGAGAGTTGAACAAATTTAAATTTTTGAATTTTAAATTTGAGAGGGATGAGTCAATGACTATGTGAACATCTCTAGAATTACAAAATTGTCTTGGAACATGACAAGGACAAAATCAAAGTGGGTAATTTTTGTATGGAAGATATGTGCATGCATACATATAATAAATACTTGTAGATATGATGAAAGTGTAGGGATGTGTAGATGAAAGTATAGGGATGTGTAAATATATGAATAAGGGTAAGTGGTAATTGTATAGGAATATGTGTAATGGATGGGTAGGTCACATAGGATAAGGGACCTGACTTTGCACGAAATTGCATCATTTGTCAATATGTCAATGTATCAAGGTACTCTCCTAAAGGTAGGCATAAAACTCAAAGGGAATTGACATGGGTATGCAAATTACACCATTATAATTTTCCCCCACTATGAGGTGCATGTTGTAGTGTCCCTCCAGATGACATTATTGTTTCAGTTTGCTTTTGACTGGTTGTTAGTCGTTTAGTTTCTTTTGAGACTATATTACATTATTGCAGTATGCCATAGATGTTATGTTAGTTGCTATACTCTGTAGATGATACACTTGACTTTATGATCATCTGGTTATTTTTGTATGATGACATTATTATGGATATGTGTGAATTGTGGTATATGTTATTTTTTAATGTTAATGATGTTATTTTGATGAAACTGATGTTTTGATATAATGATTCATGATAGTCCTCGTGAAGGAGACAGTGTAGCATTACTCACTCGTGAGTACCCTGCTATGCTACGACTCTTCTTCACGGTGTATTTACTGATATATGTGTTGATGTGGTTGACAGTGCAGTTTGATGTAGCTTTCAGGTACGGGCATCAACTCCACCTGCTTTGTCAGGTTTGAGCATGCCAAGGCCCAATGGAAATATGTTGATGGGAGATAGTGGTTGGTCCTCTGTCATGAGCTATTGTTCTGGAAATAACGAGTATTGTTCATTACCCATTTGTTTTCGATTGGTGTTCATCCTGTCATGTCGTTCATTTGATAGTTATGTTTGTGATTGATTTATTTAATTGGTTAAATGATTTTATTAGTAAGTATTGACATTAACTATGATTAATTGCATTATTAGATTAAATGATTATGATTGATTTATTTAAATTTAAAGTTTGATTTAATGTTAGAAGATTTAATTTACTAAAGATTATTAAACTAGAATATTAATTTAATATTACTTGTTGAATGATTGTGCAAATTGAATGATGTTGAAATTGATATTTTTAAATAAGTTGTTTTGAATGGAATTTGCAAAATATCTTGAATTGGAACTGGTCATTAGGAAATTGTAACTTGTTCATTAATTGCATGCAATTGGTTAGTTAAGTGGGTGAATTGCATTTAATTGAAAATAAAAGAAAAGTAGAGAGAGGCAATTTTTGGCATGGCAATTGGATTTTAGCAAAAGATAATTTTCTTTCACAATAATTGGTCTTGGAAGAAAAATTTTGTTTTTCACGGCAATATTCTGGAAGAAGTTTTTCTCTATATTTTTTGGGTTTTTGGTTGAAAATTTTCAAAGGGTGCAAAGTCTGGAGGCTCTGCTCGTGCTAAGAAAGTTTTGTTGTCTGAATTGTTGGGTTTGGCTTCATTGTTATCGATTCCAGAGAAGAATACCAGGTTTTCTTCTTCTAATTCTTGTTTGTTCTTGAATTTAAACTTGCAAAGGACATTATTGTATTTTGTTTACAGTATGCTGCGAGATCTTGTTTTGAAACCTGCACAACAATAGAAAATGAAACTATTAATGATTAGTTCTATTTAAATCAAAGAGGAATTCTACAGAGGAAAGAAAAATTAGTGAAAGTTCTTTAAATAAATTTATGTGTTCTTCTGAAAATTTCTATGTTGCGGTAATTTGAATAAATTCACTGTTTTGAACATATTTGTTATGCTTTTGATTCTATCTTTCGAGTTTACTTTTGCTTGTGAATCAAAATTTGCATTGTCCTCTTAAAACGTTTGATGTTATTATTCGTATTAAGCCAGTTATGATAGGATCTGTAGTTTGTTTTGAACATATTTGTTACGCTTTTGATTTTCTCTTTCGAGTTTACTTTTTCTTGTGAATCAAAATTTGCATTGTCCTCTTAAAACGTTTGATGTTATTATTCGTATTAAGCCAGTTATGATAGGATCTGTAGTTTGTCGGTCTGTGGTTTATATTAAACCTTCATAATTGTAAGCACGCCTGGGAACGCAGGTTTCAACTGTGGATCTCACATAAGCTAATGTAAGTCCCTCTTGGTGTTACCGACGTCATTAGTATTAGTTGTTCTACCCATAACCTGGACCGCATGGCTTTTTTTAGCCTATTTCGTTAAATCTTTAATGTGTGAATTTTGTCCTGGGTTATCAAACTGTTCATATCCGCCCGTGTTGATTCACATGCTATGGTTTTGATTGTATTCATGCAAATTATTTGAGAGTCGTCGCTTCTTTTCTTCTTGTTTTTGAGCGGATAACTTACCTGGGTTCTCATGTTATTGTCATTTAAGTTTTGTTGTGGGTGCTTGCGCAGGTTTCCTTATAATCTTTTATTTCCTTCTTGTAGTTGATTTGGTTTTGTGCTTGCATGTCAAGTGTGCACTGAGTATGGCAGTGCCATAACATTCCTCACACGTTACCAATTATTCATTCTTTTCTTTTCTCTCCCAAGTTCACGCGCACATAGGTATGCTGGAGATTCCTTACGTTTCTGTTTGAAATTTCATTTGATTTTGGCACACTTAATATTCGTTGGTATATTGTATTGTCTAACATTCGAATTAAACTTGGCTTTGATCAATCTTATCTTTTGCATTTTAATGCATGCCATTTTGTTATGTCATGCTAATGGTACAGTTGTAAACATACTTAATTGTTCCCATTGGTTTCGGGCAGTCTCTTCTTTCCTTTGATTATTGTTTTTTTTTTTTTTAATTGTATCCCTTACTTCGCTAGCGGTGGACTATGTCTGAACATGACCTTCACTTTTGAATTTGTGCCTATCTCTCCTTTGCTTGTGTCTTTGTGTGCTTAAGAAGGCAGATGTGTGTAATTTTGAATTGCATGTTTATGCATGCAAGATGCTAAATAGTCCATGTGTTGTTGTCAGTATTTTTGGTTATTTATTCCTGAATCCAGGTGATTTTGTTTATCTGAATTATATTTTGATTCTGCTGTAATCTTTGGACGCATATATTCCTTGCTCTTATTCACATGAAAAATGAATGCGTACCTTGTTAAAAATGTCCATCCCTATATGAGTTGAATGTGTCTGGTAATCTTACTTTATTCATTGCTTAAAGAGAATGATAGTTGCCACTTTACTTCTTGTTAAATTCTGTGAGAACTAGCATAGACTATGCTTTCGTACTTTTTATAAATCGATATCATTAATATTTCAAACATAGAGGTTTTACAGTAGTTTACATTTGATATTTATATATTATTTATTTAATACTTTCCTTTTTATTGTCTTTTGTCTATTATCCATAAATAATAGAACTCTATTATTGTGATATTGGCAATTCTAATTTTATAAATATATATATATAAACATTATAATTTATTTTTATTTTTATGAATAGGCAGATATCTATATTAATTTAAATATAAGAATACATATTCACAAAAAAAGGGTGGGTGGTAAGAAGGCACACCCCGAGAGTCACATGGGCAACGCCCAAAAAAAAAATATCAGATGACGTGGGCCGAGCCCAGAAGTCTAAAAGCATAAATAATTAAAACAAATAGGCCATTAAGCAGCCAGAGTAGTGCCAGCAGAGCCCGGGGGGTCTCTGTCATCCATGTTTTTCCCCCATACATCAGCGGGGTCTGGAGTGACGTCAGGAGGAGCACCCCAACCATCATCATCCTTATCTTTATCCTTATCTTCTTCCTCGCGCCAAGGCGAGATTGCAAGCACCAGCTGCGGAAAACTTTTACCACTGGCAGGCCATCTAGAAACAGAAGCGGGTGGAGTATCAAAAGGCCACCCAAAACTGCCACCGCCGCTCATAGTCACACCACCAGAAGGCCACCCCTGAGCAACCCGTGGTGGAGGAGAGCGAGCACACTGAGGAGGGTGAGAGTCTCGCCAGGAAGGGGGTTGGGATCGGGGGCGAGCAGAGCCACTCAGTTGTCGGCCCCGAGAGGGCGACCGGCTATGGGAGGAAGAGGGCGAGTTGGGGACCCGAGCCACAACACACGAGGCATTGCCCCAATGGCCCAAGAGGACCTGTAGGTGAGCCACCTCCAATGCAAATTTATTAGCTTGCACTTGAATCTATAAAAGAACATTAGAACATATAATAGCTTTAGCATAGAGAGAAATATTAACATCTAATTAAGAATGAGTAAACATGCAAGAATTTTTGTCTTTCCAGATGTTGAAGAGGATTTCCACCCTGAAAGTGTGCCAAAGCTGGGTGAATTTAACAGGGATCCCTGGTGGATCTCCAAGCAGAACCATATGCCAAGAAAAGGGTTCTAGCCAAAATGGCCAAGAAAAATCATGTATCCAAGGCCAAAGCTGCTGAGCTCTGGGATAAAACCAAAAAAGATGGTTGAAGCTTTCTGGCTGCCCACAAAAAGGGAAATGAGGGTCCTAGACCCCCAAGTGAATAAGTTGAGATCCCACAGGCAAGCCTTGGAAAAGAATACACCAAGCAAAGTGGGCTAGCTTGGGATTAACACTTGCAGACCAAATGGCATCAAATCTCCTCCACCAGACATGGGCGGAGGAATTAAGCAGCCATCTTTGGTTTAAACTATCGATCATAGGAAAATGGGGTGAAAGCCACCTGTAACCAAGCCATGGCTTGTAGCTCCTAAGAGGAGTGCTTGGGAACCATTTCCAATCCTTCCACCAAGGTTTGTGCCCACGAATGCTGACTTTATGGAGCATCTCAACCGAAATGGCATTCAACAGCCCATCAAAGGTGGCGCAGTCCTAGTTCTGAAGTATGTGCTGGGCTTTTAAAGCATCCCACTACATGATGCGCATAGTGGGCCGGTGAAAGAGCTGTTGCAGGGTCTGAATTCCCTTTTTAATGAAATATGAGGGCTTTGAGCCAAGGCGATTTAGCCAAAGGCTGGCCATTTTGAGCAAGAAGGGGAGACAACCATAGGTTCTATTGATTGAGCAAAAGCCCATCAGGAAATCCAACACTAGCCCATTGGAGCCAAGGATTGGTAGCCTCCCAGGCCCACCAAATTCTCTTGGCCACAAAAGTTCCAACAATTTGAACAGACTCTCTCATAACAAAGAGGGTTTGAAAGCCTATTCCTTTCCAAGCGGGTCTGTGAGTAGGAAATCCGGACTGGATGCAATGCCTGAGGAGAATCTTCCAGGCTTCATCTTCGGTGAGGGCTTAGATAATCCATTTGATACAAAGAGCAGTCCCTTGTCGTTGAGTGGAGAGCAGACCAATCTCTCCAGAGTCCCTAGGGAGGCAACAAAACTCCCAAGCAACACAATGGAAACCCTTGTGGGTTTCAGAGGAAGCCCATAAGAAATCCCACAGTAACTTTTCGAGCCTGCTGTAAGTGGCTTTGGAGGGAGCCCAATAGGAGGAATAGTAAACATGAGTGGCTGCCAAAATTTTAGAACACACCTAGAATTTACCATCCAAAGAAAGAGGCTTGGTAATCCAATAAGCAAGCTTCTGCTTGACTCTAGAGAGCACTGCCTACCAAAGCTCTCTAGGGGAAGCCTGGAAGGCAAAGGGAATGCCCAGAAAGCGAAAAATCTCTCCCTGCCTGATCCACTTCCAATTATAGGTTTGAAACCATGCAGGGATGGGTGACACAGATTTCCTATAGCATAAGGTCTTGTGCCATTGGATGGTCGAGCTGGAGGCAAGACAAAAAGTGTTAAGACAATCAAGGGCAGTAGTGATAGATTCCTCTTCCTCCAAGAGAGTGAGAAAGGATTCATCTGCAAAGTGGCCATTAACAAGCTGCTCCTGTGATTTCGAGAGAAGAATCCCTTTGACACGCTGCTGAGATACAGCATGGGATAATAGGTAACCAAATCCTTCAGCTGGACGCACATACAAAGAAGGGGCGAGAGGACACCCTTGATGAATTGAACGGAAAAGACCATAGGCAGGAGACTGATGGCCATTAATGGTAATGCAAGTCGAAGCATCGGCAAAAATCATTCGAACAGACTGAATGAAGATGGGTTCAAACCCCAAGGCTTATAACATCGCAAGAATGAAAGGCCATTCGATGCGATCATAGGCTTTAGCAAAATCAATTTTAATGAAAACAACTTTCTTGTTGGAGCGTCGGACCCACTCCATACCTTCCCAAACAGCAACGATATTATCCAAAATAAACTTGGATTTGATGAAACCAGTCTGCTCAGGGCGCACAACTTGAGGCAAGAGGTGGTGGATTTTCAAAGCCAAATCTTTGGCAATGATCTTGTAGGATACATTAAGAAGCCTGATGGGCCTCCAGTTGCAAATGTGCTTCGGATCCCTAAGCTTAGGTATGAATTTAATATTGCCCTTATTTATTAAGTTGCCTAGATAATTGGTTTGAAAAGCTTCAAGATAGACATGATGCAAATCGCTCCCAACACAATCCCAAAGAGCTTTGTAAAATTAGCAAGGGAAGTCGTCAATCCCAGGAGCCTTGTCATCGTCCATTGAAGAAACGGCTTCCTTGAGATCCTCAATTGTTAACAATTGATCACAAAAATTGATTTGGGCTGAAGAAAACCAATGTGGCACAACAACAAGGTAGTCTTGAAGGGCTTGTTGTCGCACAGGCGTAGAATCCTGTGCAGTGAACACCTATTCATAATGGCGCATAAATGCCTGGAGAATGTTGGGAAGCTCTAAGAGTACCCGAGTGCCATCCTTAATTTTTTTGATGCCTGGGCATGAGTTCCTGGCATGAAGTGCCAAAAAAAATTCTTTGGAGGCACGATCACCGATCTTGAGCCAATGAAGTCAAGCTTTGATTTGTGCTCCTCTACTAGCATAATTATCAGCCACTTGCTTCTTGTGCCTTAAATCGCCACCCTGATTTGATGTGATGGGGAAAAGGGACTGGTCGCCAAAGCCTCCATAGCCATACGCAAGTCAGTAGTGATAGCCTCATAAGATCGTCGGCAAAAGATAGCCAGTTGGCGCCCATAAATGCATAAGAAATGAGCAGTACGAATGATGGCATCATTCCACCAAGTAATCCAGCCTATTTGGCCAGCTGGTCTGCACTCCAAATTCCACACTCGACGAATGTGGGCCAGAGTGGGCTTGTGACAGAGAAGAGACGTGTTCAAAAAGAATTGAGTCTTACATGTGTGAGGCTAGCAAGAAGTCCATTCAATTCAAAAATGAATTGGGATGTGGTCAGATAGAGTCACATCCACTAACGGCTTCATAGGTAAGGCAGAGCTAGCAAAAGAAAAGAAATATTGAGCCGAGATCATGGCATGATCAAGATGTTTAAAGACTCTGTCAGAACCAGCCCTGTAATTACACCAAGTGTGCCAGAGGGAATGAGAATGGCGGCAGCTAGTATTGGGATCAAAAAGCCCCAATTTATTATGCATGTAAAACCACACCTCTCTTTCACCAATAGCCCAACGGAAGGGCAAAGTGTCATCCTTGTCATACGCCATCTCAACCATATTGAAATCCTTGTAGAGCAACCAGGTGGCGACTAGCAGAGAATCAACAAGCCAACGCCAAAGCAAAGAGTGCTCCACAGCATCATTGGAGGCGTAAACATTGACAACCCCAAAGGAATGGTTATCAATGTTGAGAAGAACCCAGATGACCCGCTGGGAAGGATCAGTCCCATGATCCACAATGCAAGAATGCAACCGGGGGGACAAAAGAGTGGCAGCTCCACCACGCCCGGCTTCATGCAAAGTACAAAACATAGTATTGGCTGGCCAAATAGAATGACTAGCCGAAGCAAGTAAAAATCTTGAAATTTTAACTTCTTGGAGACAAAGCACTTCAATTCCTGAGTATTTCTGTAGAGTATCCCTAACAGAATACTTTATGGAGAGGTCAGTTAGACCTTGAACATTCCATGAAAGAAAATTCATGGATGAAACTTCTCCATGTTTTTGAAACCCAGTTCCTCCTCAATCAGTGAAGAGAAACTATTCTTCAAAAAATCATGTGGAACTAAGCCAATCTGAATAGGGGGTGAAGGCCTCCACTTTTGTGGCACATATTCTCCTTCTTCTGGCGGTGGAGACAGACTGCGGGACTGCCATTGAGCCCCCATTGTGGGAGGAATAGTCGATTGAGTGCATAGAATAGCCACAGGCTGAGGCGGTTCCTTTGACCTAGGCTGTATTGAAATAGAACCAGCTCTGGAGGGAGCAGATGTCCCCTTCTTAGAAGGGTTTGAAACATTTTTAGATGGTTCAGGGGCCTTGGGCACCAACCCAAAACCAGTTGGCTTGTTTTTTTGGTTTGTAACCATTGTCCACTTTGATTCAGCCTTAGCAGAAGGCTCTATCTAGTGAGGCTTTTCAGCTTCTCATGATGGTGATGGTGTACAAGGAACTGTCAAAGGGAAGTCCTTGATCTTATGGTCAGCTGACTAGCACCGATAGCACGTGTTGGGCAGATTAAAATATGTGACTTTCTGGGTGTGTCTGATAGCACCTATTTGAATGTTAAGAGACTCTTTCAATTCCTTGGATAGACCAACTTCCACACAAAACCGCTTTTGTGGCCGGGCTTGGAAAAACTTGTCAAGTTCGATACAAACAACCCTCCCCAAGGAAGAAGCAATGTGGTGCAGGAAGGGCACACATGGCAAAGGCAGACCAGGAAACTCAATCCAAACCGGGACCCATATTTTGGCGTCATCTGAGATAGCAAAATCCTAGGACCATGCCTGGAATACCAACAAGGAAGACCTAACATACTAGGGCCCATGCCCAAAAATAGCTTGGACATGATTAACTTTCACGAAGCAGAACAGAAAAAACCTTTGGTGAAGTTCTGGACCATATCAAGGCAGACCCCATGAGGGACCCAAGCCTTGTTGACCCATTCTTTCAGCACACTTTTGGGGGGAGTCCTCCCAAAAAAATAACCCACAAGGGTGTGTTGTTCAAGCCATTGGCAAGCAGAATCAAAATCAGGTAAAGGCAAAACGACATCAGCAGGGGCATCAAAATGCTTACCTCGTGAAAGACTTTTGGAACAAATTTTTGAGGACATTTATTCAGAGGAGGAGCCATTGAACTGCATCGACGAACCATTAACACCAGCATGAATTGTTGGGTTAATGCCAGTTGAAGGCATATTAAACCCCTAAAACCGCAGTAAATGCGGTCGTACTCAATGAGGGAGGATATTTCCTGCGCAGAAGAAACATTATAATTATTTTGAATTTGGAAGTTTATTGTTATGAAGGAATAATGTTAGATTACTAATTGAATAAGTGAATATTGTCTAACTCTATAAGTGAGGGTTCTAATTAATAAATGAATTTAGATGTCGTATGGTTTAATGTTATTTAGATATCTTGGAATTATATGATGGATATAATGTGATTTACTTAAGCATGATGGAATTTTTGTATTGTGGAGTTAATGTCTTCTGAAGCTTGTGTAGTCTTAAAAGAATTGTTGATTTAATTGAGTTTTGCAATTCTTGTATAGGACTTATAACAATTATTCCATGCACATTGTTTGATACCCATGTGGTACATAGAAGTATTAAATATTAGACATGGATGTAATATGATCATGCTTTAATCCATTGTGTATTTTGGCTACCCTATATGTGTTATGAGAGTTCACTTTTGCTTATTTATCATTGAATTGTAAGGGCACTGTTGTGCATTATTTTAAAATCTTCTAGAGGATTATGTAAGTCATTGCAATGAAAATCTTGGATGCTTATGTATCGTTGTTCTTGGCACAATTTGACTTTTGATGTAGTCGTGCATGTCGTTCTATCTAATTGAAGTATTGGAGATGTATATGGTAATGCCATGTTTATTGTGGGTTTATGTGAGATTTCATTTGCATGCATGTTGGCTATGTTGTCATTTTCAGTAAGTGAGTTGTACCTAGGAGGAGTGGCTTTCGTTAGGGGTCGGAACCTTAAAGAGGTTACCAGGGTAACCTTTCGAAAGTGGATAATAAAGTGATAACTAAACTTTAAGCATTAGGGGTTGGGTAGTAAACATTAAACAACTCAGATATTTGTTTTGCCTCGCCTTGTATTTTAACATGTGTTTAGGTTAAGGTAGGTTGAGATGGCTTGGAATGGCTAATCGATCACTTTGTCTTCTCGAAAAGTGTTTTTGGTTCTACACAAGTTCGTTTAGGGGTCGCGAATCGTTAGAAGTTGCCAGGGTAACTCAGGATGAGGGCTGGTAATCTAGGAAGATTCTCCAAGGTAACCTAGTACGACTATGTGATGACACTCCTATCCTTGTACATATGTTGGGTCTCTTGTGTAGAGTCACCTGTGGTTATGTTGTTGCCTCTGGGAGTATGTTGGCTCTCATATGGCTTTGATGTCATCGTGTAGTCATCTATACGTCAGCCATGGGTGGTATGTTTTATCTTCTTTGTTGTTAGTTTGAATAGAGGACCTATTACTATCTCCTAGCATGGGGGGTGGGCTTTCGAGTACCACACGGTTGGGAGGAACGTGCCTTTTCTTCCATTGGGTCCCCTTGTAAGTGATGCTACTCAAGATGAGATTGTTCTTGACATGTTCTTGGATTTACATCATTCACAAAGTTGTTCATTGGACGTTCTCGTGGACGTGTTCGTCAGTTGTACTTGTTCATCTTTTATATTGTATTCACTCATGATGATGACATGAGGCTTCATTGTATTATGGATTTGGATATATCGAGATTTGTCGCAATCTCGTTTGTTGCAATTTGAACATGTAATGAATCACTTTATGATAATGTAATTGTGATATGACACATTCATATGTTTCTTGTATATGGTTTGTGATGAGTTATTCTTCTTATGTTAGATTAGTAGTGTAGTTGTCGAACCCTTTGAATGAATGTGTTATGTTATTTGTGAAATGTGGATAATGAATGTTTTTTTAAAACAAAATTGGTCGATTGTTTTGTTGTTTATCATATTGTTCTCTGGGTTCCATGACGGGACGTTACAGCTTGGTATCAGAGTGAAGATTCTAACACTGGGTACTCTGGTTCTTGTGAGCCCACTAGGTTGTCCTAGGTGTTAGACTCTCTCATGTGTGTGTGTTTTCTCATTATCCTTGCATCTTTAAACTGAGACTCGTCATTATTCTTGTGTAGGATCATGCCTTGACAGTGCGGTAGAGGTCATGGACAAGGCCATGGAGGTGTTCGTGTAGCTAATCGTGAGGACACTCTATCGTAGATTTCACATGAAAGTGAACATGGTGAGCACCCAAATCCTCAAGGTAATCAGGAAAATAATGAGCAGATTCTGAATCAGCCAGGTGTGGAGGGAGATCTATTGCATCCTTTACTTGAGCAGGTCCTTGCTCGTCTTGGGCCTAGATAGGAGAATGAACAAGAAGAGAATAGAGAGAGGGACAAATCACCACCTCAGAGGATTGTGCAGACCATGACGTAGGATGTCGTAGCTATAGGGCACATGAGAGATTTCTTGAGGGCACGCCCTCCCACTTTTGATGGTATGGGTGGTGGTTTGGAATTGGAGACATGGTTATTGGACTTGGGACAGTGTTTTTCTATGTACCCTTATGATAGCAACACCAAAGCGAGATGTGCCATCATGCATCTTAGAGTTTTGACCTCTACTTGGTGGGGATTGGAGGAGCAGAGGCTCCATCTGGAGATTGGATCTGTATCTTGGGATATGTTCTTGGAGCGTTTCAGAGCACATTTCATATTTGATTACTGGAGATAGCATCGTGCTGACGAGTTCCATGATCTATGCCAGATGGCTATGTCAGTTGAGAAATTTGAGCGTAGATGAACTACGGGCTCAAACAATATGCATGGATAGTGAATGACGAGGCTATGTCAGTACAACATTTCATCAGGGGCTTGAATGCCCGTATCAGTGGAGGATTCAAGGTCTTCAAGCTGAAGATGATGGAGGTAGCCGTGGAGAAGGCACAAATTATGGATGAGAATCTATCCATACCTTTGGGTGGACATACAAGTGTTCTGATAAGCAATGCTTCTACTGTAGGTTTAGGTCCGCATGGTGGTCCGATTCAGACAGGTGGTTCCTCTCAGAACCAACAGGCACCCACTAATGGTGGATAGCAACAGCAACAATGTTACCCACAGAAGAATAAGAGTTCTCAGATGCAGTTGAGTAATGGTTCATAGTTTGGGAAGAAGCGTAACTAGTGGCATAATAAGCGCAACCATCAGGATTAGTTGGTACAGAGTGCATAGTCGACAGTTAGCAGAGGCAGCTTCCAGCAGTCGAATGCACCTTCGGTTGGCAGAGGTTTTGGCAAGGAGAATGGATTTTTCTCATGTGGTCAATAGGGTCATATTGCGAGGCAGTGTCCAATGAGAGGTACTTCAGGGTTTGGTTGGAAACCCGCAGCTTTGGAGCCGATGGTTGGTGATACAAGTTGATCTCATAGATTTTTTGCTATGGTGGATAACCGTCAAGCAGATCATCAGAATACTATGGTTGAGGCTTCAGGTCAGTTACAGGGTGTTAGTGTTTCTATTCTTTTTTATTTTGGAGCATCTGATTCATTTATCTCTCCATCCATTGTTGAGCGATGCGGACTCATGGCAGTAAAGGAAGGCATTAGGTGGTAGGTAGAATTGGCTTTTGGGGCAAAGGTAGTGGTAGAGTTCCTCGTTTGCAATTGTGGGTTGTGGAATTTTTCACTATCTACCTCAGTAGATCTTCGGGTTACACCTCTTCGATCATATGACATTGTTTTGGGGATGGAATAGTTGGAATCCCATAGTGTAGTGATTGACTGTCGATGAAAAATAGTATGTTGCCTTGATAATTCTAGTGCAGAGGTTGATATAGTCAGTGTTCAGAGACCCGTCTCCTTGTGGATTATATCTGCTATGCAATTAAGGAGATGTTTGCGACAGGGTTGTCAATTGTTTGCAGCTACAGTTGGTGACTTGGAGGTAGGGGAGAGTCGAGAGGTATCTCTTGATGATTACCTTATCCTTGGGGAATTCACCGATGTGTTTCTTAGTGATATTTTGGGTATGTCGCCAAAACGTGACATTGATTTTAGAATCGATCTAGTTCCTAGAGTAGAGCCTATATCTCGGGATCCATACAGAATGACTACATAGGAACTGGAGGAGCTTTGTTTGCAGCTAGAGGATATTTTGGCCAATGGTTTCATTCATCTGAGTGTTTCTCCTTGGGGAGCACCTATTATCTTTGTGAAGAAGAAGGATGGATCTCTCAGGTTATGCATTGATTACCACCAATTGAATAAGGTGAGGTTAAGAATCGATACCCTTTTCCTAGGATTGATGATCTCTTTGATCAGATCAAGGGAGAAAATATATTTTCTAAGATTGATCTAAAATCAGGATACCGCTAGCTACGTATTTCTAAAGCATATATTCATAAGATGGCATTCAGAACTCATTAGGGGCACTATGAGTTCACAGTGGTACCGTTCGGGTTAACAAATGCACCATGTGTTTTCATTAGCTTGATGAATGGTGTCTTTTGCATGTACCTTGATCACTTTCTTCTTGTGTTTATCGATGAAATTTTGATCTTTTCGAGAGATATGAAGGAGCACGAGGATCACACGAGATAGGTATTGCAATGCTTGAGAGAGAATCAGTTGTTTGAAAATTTATCGAAGTGTGAGTTCTTCAAAATTGAGGTGAAATACCTTGGTCATGTTATCTCTAGAGAGGGTATTGCAGTGGATCCTTCGAAGATCCAAGCCATTATTGATTGGCTCG
The DNA here is from genome assembly GCA_007115665.2 of Sequoiadendron giganteum. NCBI lineage: Eukaryota > Viridiplantae > Streptophyta > Pinopsida > Cupressales > Cupressaceae > Sequoiadendron > Sequoiadendron giganteum. Next base: position 559,913,334 of record CM021103.1, read on the forward strand.
TGCCTACCAATGTACCGAAGGTTTGCACTTTTATGGGTCTTACAAGGTATTACAGACGGTTTTTTCATGGGTTTTCTAGGATTTCTCATCCTATTACTTATTTTCAAAGGAAAGGGAAGAAATTCATTTGATCAGATCCATGTCAGTTGGCCTTTCAAACACTCAAGGAAAATTTGACGAGTGTGCCTATCCTAGTTGTTCTCGATCCTACTAAGGACTTTGTTGTTTGCACTGATGCGTCCTTAGAGGGTTTAGGAGTCATTCTGATGCAAGAAGGTCATGTCATTTCCTATGAGTCTCGCAAGCTCAAGGATCATGAACTGAACTATCCTACTCATGATCTGGAGTTAGCTGTAGTAGTTCATGCTTTGGTTCGGTGGATACATTTCTTGTTGGTACATCGCTTTGAGCTTCACAGTGATCACCATAGTCTGCAGTACATTTTACACAGCCTAATCTTAATGCTAGGCAGAGATGGAGGATGGAGTTCCTATGTGAATATGATTTTGAGGTGAAATTTATTTAGGGGAAGGAGAACGTAGTGGCTAATGCTCTTAGTCAATGAAGACATGAGCTTTCTACCGTGACTCTTGGAGTTGATTTGAGGAGTGAGATATTAGCATCACTTCCTATGGATAGATTGTATCAGGAGGTGAAGACGGAGTTGGGATCAAAATAGACCCTTGGACGGTAGATTTTTAGGTTATACGCTCGAGTCAGATGGTTTGTTACGACATTTGGGTCGTATCTATGTGCAACTTGCAAATGATCTTCGTACCTTGATTTTTTCAGAGGCACATTGAGCACCTTATTCAACTCATCCTGGTGTCAAGAAGATGCATGTGAATCTTTGATAGTTGTACTTTTGGCCTGGGATGAAGCATGACATTTCTGATTTTTTTTTGAGATGTCTTGAGTGCCAGAGAGTTAAGGTCGAGCACCAACATCCCACAAGATTGTTATAGCCTCATCTTGTTCCAGAATGGAAGTGGGACATCATATCGGTAGACTTTATTGTTAGGTTGCCTATGTCATCTCATCGACATGATGCCATCATGGTTGCGGTAGACAGGTTGACTAAGGTAGCACATTTCTCTTCGATTCATTTTTCCTATAATGCCTCATCTGTGGCAAAGATCTTCATGGAGGAAATCATTCATTTGCACGGAATCCCACGTAGAATCATTTTTGATTGAGATCTTGTATTCACATAATATTTATGGACATCCTTATAGCATGCCTTAGGTACTCAATTGAACTTCAGTTCAGCTTATCACCCTGAGACCAATGGACAAACTGAGAGGGTCAATCAGGTTCTTGAGGATATGCTCAGGATGTATGTCATGGATCAGCAGTCATGATGGGAATATTATCTCTACTTGGTGGAGTTCACTTATAATAATGGGTATCATAGTTCCATAGGTATGCCTCCTTTTTCAGGAATTGTATAGACATCCTTGTCAGACTCCATTGAGTTGGGATCTTCTTGAGGATAGAGTTCTTCTCGGTCCTGAGATGCTTTTGGAAATAGAGCAGCAGGTTGATCATATCAGAGAGTATTTGGTAGCAGCACAGGACAGGCAGAAGAAGTATGTCGATGCTCATCGAGTGTATCACCAGTTTTTAATAGGTGATAGAGTATTTCTTCAGGTGCGTCCACGAAAGAGTTTGATCCATTATAGAAAAGGCTTTGAGCTCGTTCCTCGTTTCATTGGTTCATCCGAGATTTTGGAGAGAATCGGTCTTGTAGCTTATCGACTTGCTTTACCGCCAGGCTTGTTGCGTATTCATGATGTATTCCATGTATTTGTTCTTTGGCCTTATCATCCTAATATTTCACATGTGCTTGATTGGAATGCATTACAAGTAGAGGACGGTAAACTGGCTTTGGAGCCCATGGGCGTTCTTCAGTGCAGGAGGCTCGCCCTCAAGGTTCGAGAGGTTGATCAAGTGAGGGTCCAGTGGGATCCTAGTGATGAGGCTTCAGCTACTTGGGAGGATGTAGCACGCATGAGGGAGCTTTACCTTTATTTTTTTTCAAGCTTCCAAGAGTAAGCCTCATCCTAGGGCAGGAGGATGTAGTGTCCCTCCAGATGACATTATTGTTTCAATTTGCTTTTGACTATTTGTTAGTTGTTTAGTTTCTTTTGAGACTATATTACATTATTGCAGTATGTCATTGATGTTATGTTAGTTGCTATACTCTGTAGATGATACACTTGACTTTATGATCATCTGGTTATTTTCATATGATGACATTATTATGGATATGTGTGAATTGTGGTATATGTTAATTTTGAATGTTAATGATGTTATTATGATGAAATTGATGTCTTGATATAATGATTCATGTCAGTCCTGGTGAAGGAGATAGTGTAGAATTACTCACTCATGAGTACCCTGCTACGTTGCGACTCTTCTTCACGGTGTGTTTACTAATATATGTGTTGATGTGGTTGACAGTGCAGTTTGATGTAGCTTGTAGGTACAGCCATCGACTCCACCTGTTTCGTCAGATTGCAGTGTGCCAAGGCCCAATGGAAATATGTTGATGGGAGATAGTGTCTGGTCCTCTATCATGAGCCATCGTTCTGGAAAGAACAAGTATTGTTTGTTACCCGTTTGTTTTCAGTCGATGTTTGTCACATCATGTTGTTTGTTACCCCATCATGTCATTCATTTGATGGTTATGTTTGTGATTGATTTATTTAATTGGTTAAATGATTTTATTAGTAAGTATTGATGTTAACTTTGATTAATTGCATTATTAGATTAAATAATTATGATTTATTTATTTAAATTTAAAGTTTGATTTAATGTTAGAAGATTTAATTTATTAAAGATTATTAAAATAGAATATTAATTTAATATTATTTTTTGAATGATTGTGCAACTTGAATGATGTTGAAATTGATATTTTTAAATAAGTTGTTTTGAATGGAATTTACAAAATATTTTGAATTGGTATTAGTCGATATAAAATTGTAACTTGTTCATTAATTGCATGCAATCGGTTAGTTAAGTGGGTGAATTGCATTTAATTGAAAATAAATGAAAAGACGAGAGAGGAAATTTTTGGCATGGCAATTGGTTTTTAGCAAAAGATAATTTTATTTCACGACAATTGGTCTTGGAAGAAAAAGTTTGTTTTTCACGGCAATATTCTCGAAGAAGTTTTTCTCTGTATTTTTTGGGTTTTTGGTTGAAAATTTTCAAAAGGTGCAAAGTCTGGAGGCTCTGCTCATGCTGAGAAAGTTTCGTTGTCTGAATTATTGGGTTTGGATTCATCGTTGTCGAATCCGGAGAAAAATACCTGGTTTTCTTCCTGTAAATCTTGTTTGTTCTTGAATTTAAACTTGCAAAGGACATTGTTGTATTTTGTTTACGGTCTGCTACGAGATCTTGTTTTGAAACCTGAAAAACAATAGAAAACAAAACTATTAATGATTAGTTCTATTTAAATCAAAGAGGAATTCTACAAAGGAAAGAAAATTTAGTGAAAGCTCTTTAAATAAATTTATGTGTTCTTCTGAAAACTTTTGTGTTGCGGGAATTTGAATAAATTCACTATTTTGAACATATTTGTTATGCTTTTGATTCTCTCTTTTGAATTTAATTTTTCTTGTGAATCAAAATTTGCATTGTCCTCTTGAAACGTTTGATGCTATTATTCGTATTAAGCCAGTTATGATAGGATTTGTAGTTTGTCGGTTTGTGGTTTATATTAAACCTTCATAATTGTAAGCACGCCTAGGAACGCAGGTTTAAATTGTCGATCTCACATAAGATAATGCAATTCCCTCTTGGTGTTATCTGTGTCATTATTATTAGTTGTTCTACCCATAACCTAGACCGCATGGCTTTGTTCAGCTTGTTTCGTTAAATCTTTAATGTGTGAATTTTTTCCTGGGTTATCAAACTGTTCATATCCACCTGTGTTGATTCACATGTTATGGTTGTGATTGTATTCATGCAAATTATTTGAGAGTCATTGTTTTTTTTCTTCTTGTTTTTGAGTGGATAACTTACCTGGGTTCTCATGTTATTGTCATTTAAGTAATGTTGTGGGTGCTTGCGCGGGTTTCCTTATAATAATCTTTTATTTCCTTCATTTAGTCGATCTGGTTTTGTGCTTGCATGTCAAGTGTGCACTGAGTATGGCAGCGTCATAACCTTCCTCGCATGTTACCAATTATTGATTCTTTTCTTTTGTCTCCCAAGTTCACGCGCACATGTAGGTATGCTGGAGATTCCTTATGTTTTTGTTTGAAATTTCATTTGCTTTTGGCACACTTAATATCCGTTGGTATATTATATTGTCTAGCATTCAAATTGAATCTGGCTTTGATCGATTTTATCTTTTGCATTTTAATGCATTCCATTTTGTTATGTCATGTTGATGGTGCAGTTGTAAACATACTTAATTGTTCCCATCAGTTTTGGGCAGTCTCTTCTTTCCTTTGATTGTTGTTCATTTTTTTTAATCGTATCCCTTACTTCACCAGTGGTGCACTATGTCTGAACATGACCTTCACTTTTGAATTTGTGCATTTCTCTCCTTTTCTCATGCTTTTGTGTGCTTAAGAAGGGAGATGTGTGTCATTTGAACTGCATGGGTATGCATGCAAGATGCTAAATAGTCCATGTCTTGTTGTCAATATTTTCAATTATTTATTCTTGAATCCAGTCGATTTCGTTTATCTAAATTATATTTTGATTCTGTTGTAATCTTCGGACGCATATATTCCTTTCTCTTATTCGCATTTAAAATGAATGTGTACCTTGTTAAAAACGTCCATCCCTATATGAGTTGAATGTGTCTGGTAATCTTACTTTATTCGTTGTTTAAATAGAATGATAGTTGTCACTTTACTTCTTGTTAAGTTCGGTGAGAGCTAGCATAGACTATGATTTCGTACTTGTTATAAATCGATATCATTAATATTTCAAACATAGAGGTTTTACTATAGTTTACATTTGACATTTATATATTATTTATTTAATACTTTCCTTTTTCTTGTCTTTTGTCTATTATCCATGAATAATAGAGCTCTATTATTGTGATATTGGCAATTCTAATTTTATAAATATATATATATAAACATCACAATTATTTTGAATTTGAAAGTTTATTGTTATGAAGGAATAATGTTAGATTTCTAATTGAACAAGTGAATATTGTCTAACTCTATAAGTGAGGGTTCTAATTAATAAATGAATTTAGATGTCGTATGGTTTAATTTTATTTAGATATCTTGGAATTATATGATGGATATAATGTTATTTACTTAAGCATGATGGAATCTTTGTATTGTGGATTTAATGTCTTCTGAAGCTTGTGTAGTCTTAAAAGAATTGTTGATTTAATTGAGTTTTTCAATTCTTGTATAGGACTTATAACAGTTATGCAATGCACATTGTTTGATACCCATGTGGTACATAGAAGTATTAAATATTAGACATGGATGTAATATGATCATCCTTTAATCCGTTGTGCATTTTGGCTACCCTATATGTGTTATGAGAGTTCACTTTTTCTTACTTCTCATTGAATTGTAAGGGCACTTTTGGTGTTGTGCGTTATTTTGAAATCTTCTAGAGGATTATGTAATTCATTGTAGTGAAAATTTTGGATGATTGTGTATCGTTTTTATTTGCACAACTCGAATTTTGATTTAGTTGTGCATGTCATTCTATCTAATTGAAGTATTGGAGATGTATATGGTAATGTCATGTTTATTGTGGGTTTATGTGAGATGTCATTTGCATGCATGTTGGCTATGTTGTCATTGTTAGTAAGTGAGTTGTACCTAGGAGGAGTGGCTTTCGTTAGGGATTGGAACCCTAAAGAGGTTATCAGGGTAACCTTTCAAAAGTGGATAATTAAGTGATAACTAAACTTTAAGCATTAGGGGTTGGGTAGTAAACATTAAACAACTTAGATATTTGTTTTTCCTCACCTTGTACTTTAACGTGTGTTTAGCTTAAGGTAGGTTGAGATGGCCTGGAATGGCCAATCGATCACTTTGTCTTCTTGAAAAGTGTTTTTGGTTCCACACAAGTTCGTTTAGGGGCCAGGAATCATTAGAGGTTGTGAGGGTAACTCGGGATGAGGGCTAGTAATCTAGGAAGATTCTTCAGGGTAACCTTGTACGACTGTGTGATGACACTCCTATCCGTGTACATATGTTAGGTCTCTTGTGTAGAGCCACCTATGGTTATGTTGTTTCCTTTGGGAGTATGTTGGTTCTCATATGGTTTTGATGTCATCGTGTAGCCATGTGTACATTAGCCATGTGTGGTATGTTGTATCTTCTTTGTTGTTAGTTTCACTAGAGGACCTGTTATTATCTCCTAGCACGGGGGGTGGGCTTTTGAGTACCACACAGTTGGGAGGAACGTGCCTTTTCTTCTATTGGGTCCCCTTGTAGGTTATGTTGCTCGAGATGAGATTGTTCTTGACAGGTTCTTGGATTTACATCGTTCATGGAGTTGTTCGTTGGACGTGCTCATAGACGTGTTCGCTAGTTGTACTTGTTCATATTTTATATTGTATTCACTCATGATGATGACATGAGGCTTCATTGTATTATGGCTTTAGATGTATCTAGATTTGTCACAATCTCGTTTGTTGCAATTTGAACATGTAATGAATCACTTTATGATAATGTAATTCTGATATGAAACATTCATATGTTTCTTGTATATGGTTTGTGATGAGTTATTCTTCTTATGTTATATTAGTAGTGTAGTTGTGGAACACTTTGAATATACATGTTATGTTATTTGTGACATGTGGATAATGAATGTTTTTTTTAGAATAAAAATTGTTCAGTTGTTTTGTTGTTTATCATGTCGTTCTTTGGGTTCCATGATGGGGCGTTACACATGTGAATCCTAGAATAATCATGGATCTAAAAGTGTGTAGCATTCACAAACATACATAAAAATTAAATTTTCATACATCAAAGAATACTATTAGAGTTCCATATAAAGTAATGGACCCTACAAGGTGTTATCATGTATGTTTTCCTTTTGTATATGATTTCAACAAAGGAAATAAAGATAACTCTCTATAAGCACCTCTAATTGAGACTATCAGTGGTAGGATATGCCCCTATAATTGGTTCCATCCAAGAGATACAAGGAATTATAAGAGAGGGGAGAAATAACACATGAAAAATAAATGTAATATAAGCATGAAATAATATATAGTAATGACTACATCAAGTAATATTCAAGTCAATCTATCAAAAGATAAGATTTGTAAGCAATTGGGATGGAGATGGTATAAAATAAGAATAACGCTTCCCCTAGTATGAGAAAAGTATGGTGATACAATCCCAAATAGTTAGGAACACCCATGTAAGTACATAAGATACTAAATTATTGCATATGCCCCTAAAGCAACATCCAAGAGTATCAACACACATTACTCCTATTAAGGTGATAAGTCCCTAGTGGTGATGAAAATATAAATCATGGTGTAGACATTGAAATCTCACATATGTTTATCTTTATACCACCACCCCCACATCAACACCTAACAACATAATCCCTCAACTGGACTCAATAAAATAATTCATCTTACCTTAATTAATCCACTTTATCAACTTCAAATTGATTGAATAATATTTTTTATTCATTAATTCAAATAAATAAAAAAATTATAATATTTAAATATTAAAACAAATCTAAAAGGTTTATTGTCCACAAATAATTTTAAAAAAAACATGATACACCCCATAATTAACTAATCAATCAAAATGGTTAACAATCAATCAAATCAATTAACATGGCTCACTCAATGAAAATAATTAAATTAAATAAATAAATACTCAATAAATGAGATAACTAGATATTTACCTCCATTTAAATAGGTAATATTTGTCATCTCTCCACCTCCATTCCACAATAAATAGGGGTAAACTTGTGATCCAAGATCAAAACCTATTCATTCATCCATCTCATCAAAAATTTATAAATGGAGATCAAATCCATCCTTTATTCATCTCAATTTGGAGTAAGTAGATTTTATCAAGTGTTAAAAATGTATTCAACCATTAGAAAACATCATATCTATGTGTCATCAAAATGTATTACATTTTGGTTTGAATCGTTTAATCAATCCATAGTGTTTATGCCATTAATCTTTTACTCTATTGGAGATGAGTGTGTGATTCAATTAAGAATTTGTATTTCCTTTTTATGGAATATTTCTTTTGATGTTAAATTTGTCTTATAGATGGAAAAAATCTATAATAATGGCATGAAGCTATAACTAACAATGACATAACTTTGGAACTATGGCTTGGAGGTAAAACTCTTGGACAAATTTGGAACAATGGTGTGAATCCAAATCTATAGAATTAAGGTAGAGCTATGGCATGAAGTCAAAACTATTGGGTAGGCCCCGAATGTAATATATAGCAATAGTAAGCACCATGTGTAAAGGGAAATTATGATTATTCTAGATGTAAAGATATATTTTTGAAGGAAAAATATAGAAGGGGAATAAATGATACTCCCTACATGTAACTATATGGTAATGGTAGCTCAAAAAGTGAGTGGAGGGAGGCATCATGAAGGCACATTTTAAAAAAAAAATCCCCCAAATGAGCAAGATAGTGCAACAAAGCTCATAGATGATGGAGGGAAAGTGTGATGCATCCCAGTATAATAGTATATATATAGAAGCATTGTAATGGAATGAAATCATAATAAATTATGGTACCCAAAATGTAGTGATAAAGCAATTTGAAATTTTAAACTTAAGGGGGAAGGCATGATGCCTCCAATGTAAAGTGTGATACATTGATGTAGGCTTAATGTGTAAGTTCTATGGGTTTAGTGTGACAATGTAGGATCATGGAAAGGAATGAATGGTCAAAGGATAATGAATAAGCATCATAAAATAATAAATGTGAAAAGCATAGGCATGATAACAAATGTGGACAAACATAAACAAAGCATCATAGTAGGCATGAAAATATATGACAATAATATAATAAGAAATAATAAGGAAACATAAGAAATTACAATGGTAATGAAAGGGTTGTTAGAGTAATAAGTTATTTCACTTAATTAATTTAATCATATTGGTTAATTAATTAAGTCACGTATTGCTTTAGCTACTTAAGCTAAACTTAGGCACATTAATAATTAATTATTTATTAACTATTAAGTGTGCACACTAGGGTTTCCCTTTTAGGTTACACTTTAGGGTTTCTTGATCTCCTTCATAAGGATTGATCTCATTGTAATTATTTGATTCTCTTAATGTATTTTATAGCTTGAGGCTTGCAGAGCATCTTTGTTGTTATGTTCATATTTCATAGTTTGTGATAGGTTATTGCATGCAGGTGATTATTGGGGCTTGTGAGGTTGGGTTTCTCAACTTCTACATGATATCAGAGCTCCAGACCTGTAGCTTCCTATTCATCTTTTGAAGATATTTTCTCAGTGATTTTTTCTGTGCAAGGGTTTCAAGCTAGGCATTTTTTTGTGGATCTCGGGGTAGGCAATTTTTTTGTGCATTTTTGGGAAAAACGAACGTCGCCATCGCGTTCAGAGTGCCCAAAAACTCTAGAAACGCTTGTCATTTCGTCAATTTCTAAGAAATTTGAAAAAAAGGCAAAAAAAAATTAGCCAGAGAGGCCATACGACCTCCCCAGCTCCTTTCCCGAGGCGCAAAAATCGAAAAAAAATTTAAAAAATGCATTTTTATTTTTATTTTGGCGCTTCCAGTTCAAAAGGAACGTGTCGTCTGGTGGCCACCCGCTCGCTGCTCAGACAAGCGGCGCCACCTTTGGGTCGCTGACTCCCCATCCAACCCCTGAGGGCTTAGCGCAGGGACACATCGGCGTCCAAGTGCCCGCGCCAGCCCTTGCCGAACTTTAGCCCCCGCAGTCAGTCCTATCAATGACTGAGAGCTTTGGTCCTAGCCCCCGCCGCTATCCCCCTGGTCCTGCATGCGACCAAGGGCTCTGTTTTTTAGGCCCTGAGGGCTCTAGAGGCTTTATTAGGCAGATTCGAAGCAGTTTCACGAAATCGGCTATAACTTTTGCATACGGTGTCTGTTTTTCGAAAAAGAGGTATCGTCAAAAATCTGGTTTGACTCTCTATCCAGTGGTGTAAGTGTGATTTTATTATTTTGCATTTTTTATTCCTTTTTCACCTATCAAAGTCCTAAGTTTCTGTTTTCACTCTAGGGGTTGTAACTTTTGTGTCCGGACTCCATTTTGCACAAACAAATAGGAGTCAAAAATTTGGTTCGGTGCTCTACACAAATCTCAGACCTGATCTTCCAGAATATTTACTAGTTATCTGATATTCTTATTTGATCTCAGATTTTGTTTTCTTGGTTATTTTCTTGGGAAACATGCATTTAGGCCATTTTTTTGACATCAAAGAGTTATCTTTTTTTATTTGAGAGTATATATTGTTGTATTCAAATGGATTCACATAATATTTTAGTCCTTACTTCATTCAACTACTTTGGTTGGAAAAATGAAGCACAAAGGGTTATACAGGGTGACCATGGGTACAAAGGTTGAACCTACAGGTGCCGTTGAGAAGAGAAAATGGTTTAATAGGTGTGATGAGGCTTTTGGGACATTATGTTTTTCTATTTCTTCATATCTCCTCTTCCATTTGGAGTCTTGCACTGCACCCAATCAGATCTGGACTACTTTGGAGTCTTTGTTTGGGAACCAGGATACTATGAGAGGGTTTCAATTGGAGAATGAGCTTATTGGCTTAAATCCTAGGGATTTTGACAGCATCCAAGAGACATTCACAAAGCTTAAGTCTCTCATATTGCAGCTTTCACAGTGTGGTGTTCAGAAGGAAGACTCTCAGTTGATATTGTCCATTCTTTCTAAGCTTGGACCAGATTATTCAATTTTTGTATCTACCTTTTATGCCACTAGGGATGCACTTGGTACTAGATTTACTATGCCTTATTTTGATGGTTTTGCATCTTCTCTCACTCGAGAGTAGGCCAAGTTGGCTAGCATGGGCAAGTTGAAGCCCTCTTCATCACAGGCACTCATTGCATCTCAGGGGCCCACATATTAGAAGGCTTCCAATGGCAAAGGAAAGAAATAGAAACAAAAGGATTCCCACTCTCATGATCAGAAAAAGGAGTCCTCAGATTCATCCTCCTCTTCTAAGGGGAAAACATCTAAGAAGGAGAAGGTTACATGTGCATATTGCAATAGGGAAGGACATGGAGAACATAGTTGTTATAAGGACATTGATGAGCTAAAGCATCTTCTTTAGAAGCATCAGATTGATTTGCCTTCTAGGATGTCTACTTCATCTCCTTCCCCTCATTCTTCTTCTTCATAGCAGCATGACAGGGGCACAACTAGTTTACATACTTCATCAGATATGAAGGGACATGCTCTTTGTGCTTCTTCAGGTCTTGAATCAGGGAGATGGCTTCTAGATTCAGGAGCATCTCATCATATGGAATCTTCATAGTCTATGTTCACTTCCTTTGAATCTCACACTATGTCTCCTATTTTGATGGGAAACAATACATACATGAGTGTTACAGGGAAGGGGTCTATTATTTTTGGGGATAACACTTTTCAGGATGTCTTGTGTGTTCCTCATTTGATGAACAACCTTCTTTCTATATATTAGATCACACATGGAGGCAATGGGAGATCTATGGAGTTCACCCTCATTCAGTTATCATCAAAGACTTCGAGAGTGGAGGATTTATTGCTACTAGGGTGGTGGATCACTCATCTCAGTTGTATTCCTTTGCATATTTTGCTACTAATGGTGCTTTTGTTCCGACAGTTGTTCATCACACTTCTAGTGTGAATCATCATTCAGAGGAGACATTTGTCAACTTGAAAATTGGAGTTCTCACTTCAGATCTTGTTCTTGAGCCATCCATTCCTTCTCTTCCACCTATTATTGCAGTTGTTGATACTTCTATGACTACAGATGTGGTTTCTTTTGTTTCAGTGCAGTAGGACCTAGTTGATCATTCACCTTTGGAGGTTTCTCTTTAGTCTTCACCTACTCTGACTTCTTCATTGGTTGAGGTCACACTTGCTTCTATGGAGACATCTTGGGCTACACCTGCTTCACCTTTAGAGATTGCATTCATGAGGCCTCTTCCCTCCCACTTCTTTTAGGAGATGCAATTTCTTCAGTCTTTCTGGAGCTACTTTCTTATGGGGGGGCTATGTGGTCTATTTCTTCCTCTCTTCTGGGGGGGTTCATTCATGTATCTTTGTGATGGATGGTGTCCTTGGGGGGTCTTATGCAGTCCTCCATCTTTCATCACTTAGTTTTTTTTTGCATTCTATTTTGGGGAGGATTTTTTTCCCATTAATCTTTCTCCTTTACTGCTTTAGTTTGCACTGCATTTGTTCATGGGTACCTAATCAGGGCTTTGTTGTCAAGACCCATCTTTTCTTTCATGCATCTTTAGTGTTTTAGCTTCTCCCTAAGTTCATCTTAAGGGGGGGTGTTAGAGTAATAAGTTATTTCACTTAATTAATTTAATCATATTGGTTAATTAATTAAGTCACTTATCACTTTAGTTACTTAAACTAAACTTAGGCACATTAATAATTAATTATTTATTAATTATTAAGTGTGCACACTAGGGTTTCCCTTTTAGGTTACACTTTCAGTTTTCTTGATCTCCTTCATAAGGATTGATCTTATTGTAATTATTTGATTCTCTTAATGCATTTTACAGCTTGAGGCTTGCAAAGCATCTTTGTTATTCTATTCATCTTTCATACTTTGTGATAGGTTATTGCATGCAGGTGATTATTGGGGCTTGTGAGGTTGGGTTTCTCAACTTCTACAAGGGCCATCAAATCATGAATAAAGAAATGGATAATAAGTATAAGGGTGTGGAAGGTAAATAGGAAAATAATATATAAAAGACCAACCCAAATGAAAAATGAAGTCAAAGGAAAAAGTAGAGAAAGCATAAGCATGAGGATGGAAATAATAATAAGAAAAAATATGTGAACCAAGGAAAATGGAAACAAAACAACTCCCTAAGTGGGGAAGATAAGCATGGAACCAAGGTAGAAAGAAACATGTGTGAAAGTTACAACAAACAAGGCATATTTGAAAGATAAAAATATAAGGATACACAAGTTAAATGGAAAAACAAGTGAGGGGGATCACAACATACATGACATAAGAAAAGAGGCCCAAATAGAAATGATACAAATCATAAGGAAGAAATCACATGAACAATGAAATATGTGTTCAAAGTCACTTGTGTCAATATGTACCACTAAAGGTTTCTTAGTGTCATCCATATGCTAAGTAGGAACATGGACACATAAACATAAAGCCAAGAAAATGAAAGAAAAAACCATAAAATATGGCAATCAATAAGGATATCTAAGCAGCAAATTGATCTTCCATATCAAGTTGTTTCACTTTTATTTTATGTTTAACCACAATATAGGGTGTGTTATGGTTGACAACACTAACCTATTAACATACATGAATTTTTTCCCATGAATCATCTTATCAAGTGAGGTAATTGTGTACTCATGAGTATCTTTAATGTTTATCTTCCCTTTGTATATAATTTCTTGAGCTTTATGTTTGAATATAATGTATCTACATTTATAATATCTATCTATGATAAAAAGTAGGTTTCATATATGTATAACCCATATGGATGATAAGAAAACAAGGATCGTGAGATAAATCATGAGAGAACAATGTTAAGTCCATACTGTCCTCACATTTGAACCAATCCTAGATAAATAGTCAACAAAAGCATGAGCCAGAATTTATAATGGAAGTTTAAAGAAAACAAGATGCATTAAACCATTACAAAAAATTATGGCTCAAGCATAATATAAACTCATTGATAAGTAAGATGTCATCATCTAAACATCAATAACTAGTTAGTAGAAATTATTTCACATACAAAGAGGCATATAGAGAACCATCATAATCATCATACAATAATTCCTCACTAAATCTCATAATTGAATCATGTAATGTAGGAAAAGGTAATGAAGCATGAATAGTGCCAATATGAGAGGCTAATGAAATTCCATCAATATGTATGGCATCATTATTGGAGGTATAACTATGTGAGAATACTATGAATATAAATAGATTTCACATGAGGCACATATAAGAGTGGTCTTCATGAAACACAGCATCATGTATAATAGAATTACATATCACATCAAAAGAACATTGATGTAGGAGCATCTGGGTTCATAGGCGATACTGCATCGCCCAAAAACATTTCATTTGATTTTATCAATTTTGGTGTGCATTTTGGTTTAAATTGGTGTTCTTGGTATTAATTAGCATTACAAAACATCTCATTTGTTCATATTTGCAAATTTGAGTTTCCACACTTACGCAGTTTCGCTAGCTGGGGAAATTTTACAAAAAAAATATTTTCCAAAATTGGTGAAGGCTGAAGAAAAATCCTTTGAGAGGGATAATATTAAAAGTGTTTCACTCATATTGGTGAAGGTGTAATTCCCCACCACGTAACCCTAGAGAAAGTTTTAATTAACTACTCAAACACACACACACAAAAATTATTTAAAGTATAATAAACATGTAAGTTCACTTCCAATTGCCAACAACCTCTAAGGCTACGAGACTAAGGTTACATTTAAACCCATACATACATCAAAAATACATCCATAACATTTTAACTACTTAGGGAATTAAATTCTCATACATTCCATACATGTAAATAACATCATAACAATAAGAAATAAAGCAAGATTCCATATAATATTAACTTAACAAATAAGATTACATCACTCATTCCCCGAATGAGGTAGTACATCAGAAGTTGATTACATAATAGAATCAACCACCTCGAATACAACTGAGGGCTAATAATTATAAGAACCAACTGAAATGATTACAAAGCATGAATTATAAACTGGAAACCATAAGCTCTCCAATTGGAAATCTCCCCATCACGATCTGAAATCAAGGGGGACCTAATGACGTAGGGTGCACGTTCCTCCCAACCAAGTGGTACTTGTAGGCCCACCCCCCGTGCTAGGAGATAGTAACAAGAATACATGGCCAAACCTACTACCTCTAGACACTGGTTGACTCATACTAACTCAACCAAACACATGAACCAAACAATCACAAGGTCACATTGCTTCCAGTGTTACACAATCATTTACTTTACAAAACTAACATACAACTGACCTAGGAGAAGTGTCACCACAAAGGTACATGAGTTACCCGACAGATCTTCACTGATCCCGACCCCCATCAAGATTCACTCTCCTACTGTCAACACATGGAACATAACCACTCCAAACTAAGGAGGAAACAAATAACCAAAACCACTCCATACAAAGGAGGTAAACCATTCTAGTTTGTGGAAACCGGGTGACTCACTAAAAATGGAAACGCCCTACCCAAGGGAATCACAAAAGGAAAGACTATAAAATACAACCCCCAAACATTAACACACCTCTACTGGAAGACTTACAAAACCTCAACAAACACTTCTATTCAATTACCCCAAAACGTTACTAAAGAAATCACATTCTTAAAGCAATTTAAACCAGAACAAATCTATCCTTCGAATCTACTAAATCCAACTTCAATACAGGAGTTTCAATAATACACTTTCCCAAATCATTTGACTTAAATCAATTTTCATTTTCAACAATACAGAAATCAATTCTTCTCACTTAAATCAATTTACCGTTTTCATCTATTCAGAAATCATATTCCCTCATCAAAATTATTTCTTTTAAATTATCTAAACATGCATTAAATGCATGCACCTATTTTATAAAAAAAAAATTATCTAATTCAAATATTTAAATTCAATTACTCCTTTTACATCATTTCATTTCTATCTGAGGACAGCCTAATTGTGCATTCGCATGCACCTTAAAAATAAATATTCATTTAGAAGATATATTTAAATATTTATATATTAAATATACATATAATTATATATATAATTATAAAAAATTATACACATGTTAATATATCATTTAAATATCTTCAAATTAAATTACAATTTCATAGTATAAATATTAAAACATCTAAAGATATACTTATATACATACATATATGTATATATATATATAAATATATATATGTATATAAATATATTTGAGAATATATTTACATACATATATTTCATTCCAATATATATTTTTTATTCCAACAAAATCGAATCACACAATACAATTTAAGTATGAATAATATTGTAAATTAAGGCGGACAAAACACTTAATACTGAATAGCATACAAAGGGGAGTTCGGGGGGGAGGGGAGGGGGAGGGGGGTCGTAGCGGTTGTGTTCATACACATTTGTCCCCCTTTACTTCCATTCACGGTTGGCTAAGGTGGGAGGCAACAACGGCTGCCTCCTCACCCGCCTCCCCAATGGGGCGGCGGGTGGGGAGGAAGCCATGCGCTGGCCTCCCCACAAATACAAGGCCGCACCACTATACAATTTATACAAGCCTACAATATTTAATATTGTGAACAAACCAAAATCTTCACCGAATTTTCATAATTTAAATTCGTTGTACGGACGGCTTCTAAACTCTTTATGGTATTTCAATTTGAGTTTAATAATAATAAATATATATTATATATATACATATATATATATATAATATATATATATATATTTAAGGAATTTAGCACAATAGATTGATTGGAGAAAAAGTTCTGAAGAAGGCCATCTACAAGTAAAAATCCAATTGGGCAACCAATTTTCTCAGGGAAATTTGTACAATTTCAACAAAAGATTTCCCAAATTCAACACAGGGTTTTTATTTCTAAATAGAGAATTTAGAAAGACTTCATAATTTTTCTTTCTTATAGAGAGGAATTTACAAACTCTACAAAGAACAAAATTTACACCAAATTCTACAGATAGTTGTTCAATCTTTTCACAGAGGATCTCAAATTTACTTTAAATAATCAAATTTAAATCTTTTCACAAAGGCTCTCAAATTTACTTAAAATAAATAAATTTAAAAGAGGATAATAAATTTCTACGAAAGAATATCACAAGATCCAGCACAGAGGTTTTTTTTTCCCAATTTCTTTTTTTTCAGATACCAAAGATGTACCATAATTATTCTACCAAATCCCATAGTAAATTATGTATAGGAAAACTTTTACCCAAATCTTCGGTTAAGCTAATTTCTACAGAGGATTTACAATTTCTCAGCCATACGGATCCAATTGGAAACAAAATAAGACAAATTTCTATAGGAGTATTTACAAAACTTCCAGAGGTTTTCAACAATTTTCTACAGAGGCTCTCTAATTTCACTATAAAATCTTCTACAAAAGCACTAAAATATTCACGGAAAACTTTCAAACACGGAAGCCTTACAAATTTACAAAATAATTTAAAAGCTTCTACACAAATTATAAATTCTATTTGTATAGGTAATCTTTCTAAATTGAAAAACAATAAAAATAATTAAAGGAACCTGTATCCGGAAGCCTGAGGAAGTGATGTTTGAAGTAAAACTTCGCCTATAGATTCTAATTTTGCCCAAGCTTCCAAAGTAATTTCTACAGCAAATTCTTCCCCAAAAATTCACCAGATCACAACCCGAAATCCTTTTTCCAACCAATTCCCCCACATGCAAAATATCACGTGTCTTGCCATGAAGAAGCTTTCCACTTCCTCACCCAAAGCCAAAATTATCTACTGGAAATTAATTTCCCAACCAAATTCATTAATTTTTTTTAACACTTGTTGGCATTTACAAAATATCTTCAACAACCCTCTTGGCATAAAATCCTCTAATAAACAAAATTAAATATTTTAATAATTAAAAAAATTCCCCTTTTCAAATATAAACTATTTAATTAATTTAATTAATCAATAAATAAAATAATCCAGGGATTATCTTTTTATTAATTAAATTAAATTTATTTATTTATTTATTAATTCTAAAACCTCAACATTTAAAATAAGCATAATCTAATAATCAACTTTTAATAATGAAATTCACTAAACCTTTTTTAAAGCATTTTAACACGATAATACGAAGCAATAATCAACACATTTAAACAAGCACAACTGACTAAACCTGACGACACACTGAGGCTAGGGTATAGACTTGACACAAGTAACCTAGTTACTATCTCCCAATCAACTTTATCGTTGGGTCAACATGATCAAACCTGTGAAGCCAGATGGAGTCAATGTCATGTACCTGTAAACTTGTAAACGAGGCATCAATAGCACATGTATATAAACAGCATAGTAAAACACACTGTGAAGAGGAAGTCATGGAATCGTAGGGCGCTCACAAGCAAGTGATGTAATTATGTCCCCTTCACCAATACACTTATCATGAACTGATAGTTCTAACATAAACAAAATTCTCGTGTGCAATAACCATGTTATACCAAACCATCATTATACTAATCAAGGACATGTCCATTAATAACATGAAAGGGAATAACATCACACCACCAAAAATAGTCCACATCGCTCTATAAATAGCAATCAAAATATCAAATCATTGTAATCTAAACATAAGAAAAAAACAGAGGGATGTTATAGAAGGTTTCATGGAAAAAATACTCACAGTTTGAGAGATACTAATATATATGTGATTTTACGATATTTTTAATTTATGAAGATTCATAAATATTGGGGAAAACTCCTTTTAGGGGAAGCTTAAGGAGGTCATTATACATCTCTTAGAAATTTTTCACATAAAATAAAGCTTTTGGAAAATAGTTATGGAAAAATTCATTTTTCAGCCTTCCCCGTGCACTTTATCGCAATTGCATAAAGGATTTTTTTTTTTAAATTATGTATGCAGACTCCAAGGTATTATTGAATGGATTTTAATTATTTTAATATTTATATTTTGACATATCAATTTGGTTGGAGGCATTTTCATTTAATAAAGGGAAGAAAATACAAGTTTGAGAGTCCAAAATAGTGTTTTTATATATAAAAATTATTCCATTTCAATTGTATTTTTAAGGCATGTAATAAAAAGGAATCATATGGAATCTAAGTGCCACATACAACAAGAGAAATGAAAGGTTTACGAAGACCCTTCAATGCATCATATGGGAGTTTGAAAAGAAGTTGCAGATTGGAGGAGTGAAAAAAAAAATGTTGTTACAAATTTGAGGCAGATTTCTCCTAGGGAGATTGAGAGATCTCAACCCATGAGAGGGGCTCATGAAGAAAAGTTGTTGTGAGAGTGTGAGAGGAAAGAGAGGAGTTTTTTGTAGAGTTTGAGAGGCCATGA
Source organism: Sequoiadendron giganteum (assembly GCA_007115665.2). Classification (NCBI taxonomy): domain Eukaryota; kingdom Viridiplantae; phylum Streptophyta; class Pinopsida; order Cupressales; family Cupressaceae; genus Sequoiadendron; species Sequoiadendron giganteum. The sequence continues at coordinate 559,932,605 of CM021103.1, forward strand.
AAGGCCAAGTTTTTTGCATATTTTTATGATGTGATATTGTATGTAATTTGTTGTTGATTTCAATAAAAGGAAGCATGTGTGTTGTTTACAATCTATTTGAAATCTGTTTTTTGTGATTTGTGAGTGTGTGTGTTTGGCGAAGGTAGTCCCTCTATATTATTTGGTATAAGAGCCAATTGATCTTGAGAGTGTAGAGGATACACTAGGACTTGTGGGAACTGTTCAAAATGGTTGTGAAGAGCTCAAAAGAGTTGTTGTAGGTGTGTGAGGAGTCCTAAGAAGTTGAGAGCTAAGAATCCATAGAGAAATAGTTATGTTTTTTGTTCAGGTTGTATATTGAGCAAGTGTTGATGGAATGACAAAGAGGAAAAGATGAGGATATGCGTGAAGTGACATGTTATGTAGAAAACTATGCAACAATATCAAAGGAGGAAGATCTTTGAGATGATGGAGAATATAATTGAGAGAGTGAATAGATTGGAAGCCCTGCAACATGGAGAAGTTGCAGAAGAAATAGAAGTAAAGTAATGTGCAACAATTTAAGTAGAGAAGATATTTCAGCAGTAAAAGATGAGGATACAATTGTTGAGATAATAAGGCTACAATAGAGATGATGGATTTTGATGGTCCTAAATATGACAAGCAGATTGGAAAAGTTGAGGGTGATCTCCTATTGAAAGAGGATATGGAAAGAATAAATAGTTTTTTGGAAGGAGTTTTGATAGTTGAACATAAGGATGAAGATCTTGAAGATGAGAAGATGCAGACAATAAAGTTACAACTAAGTGTGAAGAAAGAAAAATCACAACTGATGATGATGAGGTGAATAAAGTTGAAGCAGTAAGTTTTCTTGTATTTTTTGATGATGTTGATTTATTTGCAATAGTGAGAGTATAAAAGGTTGTATAAAAAGAAGAGGTGAATGTAGAGAAGCAAATGGATGTATTCCATTTATATTTATATGCAGATGCTATGGCAGGTGACATAGATGAGACATATGGGAAAGAGGGATTTCGGTGGAGGAGGTCGTATGATGGTGGGTTGGATACCACAAAAGAGGAGAGGAGGGGAGAGAGTGTTTGGTGGAGGATGTTGATTTATAATGGAAGAAATCCCACAAAGGTAAGGAGAGGTGATGTGCAAATTTGGTGGAGATGAAGGGTGAATGTTCTAGCCAAATACTGGATAGGAGGAAGAAAAAGCTAATGGAGGTATATATTTCAAAGATGGATTTTGTTGCATGTTGTTTACAACCTGGAAGGGTGATCCTATTATCTCACTCAATTTTGTGACCCCAAGCTCATAAAATCTTCTTATCCAGTGTGTCTGATGCAGGAGCATCATGGTTCATAAGCGATCTTGCATCGCCCAAAAAACATTCCATTTGATTTTCTCAATTTTGGTGTGCATTTTGGTTTAAATTAGTGTTCTTATCATTTCCCAGCATTACAAAACATCTCATTTGTTCAAATTTGCAAATTGGAGTTTCCACACTTACGAAGTTTCGCTAGTTGAGGAAAAATTTACAAAAAAAATATTTTTCAAAATTGGTGAAAGTTGAAGAAAAATCCTTTGAGAGGGATAATATTAAAGATGTTTCACTCACATTGGTGAAGGTTTCATGGAAAAATTACTCACGGTTTGATAGATACTAATATGTCAGTGATTTTACGACATTCTTAATTTCTAAAAATTCATAAATGTTGGGGAAAATTCCTTTTAGGGGAAGCTTAAGGAGGTCATTATACACATCTTAGAAATGTTTCACATAAAATTGAGCTTTTGGAAAATAGTTATGGAAAAAGTCATTTTTCAGCCTTCCTAGTGCACTTTGTCACAGTGGCATAAAGGAATTTTTTTCAAAATTTATGTATGCAGACTCAAACGTATTATTGGAGGGATTTTAATTATTTTAATATTGATATTTTGACATGTCAATTTGGTTGGATTCGTTTGCATTTATTGAAGGTCAAAAATTACATGTTTCAGAGTCCAAAATATTATTTTTATATATAAAAATTATTTCATTTCAATTGTATTTTTAAGGCATGTAATAAAAAGGAATCATATGGGAATCTAAGCACCACATACAAAAAAATAGATGAAAGGTTTATGAAGACCCTTCAACGCCTCATATGGGAATTTGAAAAGAAGTTGCAAGTTGGAGGAGTGAAAAAAAAATGTTACAGATTTGAGGCAGATTTCTCCTAGGGAGATTGAGAGATCTCAGCCCATGAGAGGGGCTTGTGAAGGAAAGTTGTTATGAGAGTGTGAGAGGAAAGAGAGGAGTTTTTTGTAGATTTGAGAGGCCATGAGAGGCAAAAAAATTTGCAGATTTTTATGATGTGATATTGTATGTAATTTGTTGTTGATTTCAATAAAAGGAAGCATGTGTGTTATTTGTAATTTATTTGAATTTTTTTTTTATGAGTTGGTTCATGAGTGTTAATCATGTCACGAGATGTGCCTTACCATATTATGTCTCATCTATAGGAATATATCATGTGTGTCATTTATAGTAGGTTTAACATGAAATGGATTATATGAAAGAAAGGTTCTCAAATATATTATACAATTAGAATAAAGCATGTTACTATCAATCTCAATAGAAGATATATATATATATCATATGGTAATCATAGAGGATTGAAGGATATCTAATAGAGGAAAGGATATAATCAAACCTCTAAATGAAGTAAAGGTACATATAAGATGATTTAATTCTTCCATGGAGAAGGTGATTCCATCAATGCGACATAATATCATAAGTGAATTAAGGACAAATAAATCACTTGTCCCAAATTATATAAAAATGTCATATACAATAAGGGAAGCATGAATAAATGCTAATGATAAAGAACCATGAGAGCCCATAATGTATAAAAAATGGTTTATTCAATGATGTAGGGTTCACAAAGATATGTAGTAAATATGTAAAACCCTAAAAAGAGTAGTCAAATGGGGCAAAAATAAGGTAAAATCCATTATAATTTAGAATATCAATCCTAAATAAAAAATTTAATAGATGTAATATGTAAGCCCTAGATTCAAGATAAGGGTGGGTAAGGTCAGGGAGAGATAGAAAGTAATAATTATGTCTCAAACCCTAAAAATAAAGGTGTATCAATTAAGCACAAGGATGGAAATGAAGTTTTAAATTTGAAGATAATACATAAAATCATTAAAAAATATAGATCTAAAAAATCCTAATATGATCTAAGAAACTCTAGGAAGTAGACTAGGTCGTGCAAGATCAAACGAGTTCAGAAAATTTGAAGGAAAATAAACTTTCTCTAAGCTTGGCATAGGATAAGCTAATAATATGTGCACAAATAAGAATAATTAAGCCAGACTGATGTCACATCTGCTAAAGGCACCCATTTTAACTTATCATGTATAGGTACACTAATCAATGTGTCAATGAAAAGGTACAATATGATGCAATTTTTATGGCTCAATTGGGGGTGTATAATGATTCCCACTTCAATTAAAAATTCAAGGGTGTTCATTGATGCAATTACTCAATGCTAGAATAAGGGTGTATCAAATAATGTCTTCTAGTGTAGTCATCAATTTTAGTTAATACCCCCTTTTTGAAATGCTATGTTTGTGATGAAGGCTTCACTTCCCAAACCATAGAAAACACAAAAATAGATACCAACACAGAATATGCGAGACAAAAAATAACCCACTTTCAATTATTTTTAGAAAAATGAAATTACATATTCAAAACTTACATGCTACAGCCTCATGGGCTTGATTCATTACAACAAAATCAAATCTAAAAGAAAACTATTATTTGAAGCCACAATCTGCACTAATGGTGCCACCTTCTACAACCCCCACTAAACCCTTTTTATTTTACCTAATAACTGTCCTAGAATGTTCTAGAAAGTTCAACTTTCCCTTTTGTTTTAGCGCCAAAAGTCTTGCCATTTGATTTTTGGCCTAGGAAGAAATTTTAATGAAATTCACCTTTTTGAGGGGAAACTTCGCGGAGCCATAACTTTTGATCCAGGTGTCTAATTTTCTATTATTGCATATCCTTGGAAAGCTCTCAAAGAGATATATAGCACACAAGCCGACTGTAGGTCGGTTCGGCCACTTTTCAAGTTGTTTCAGGACCTCTAAAGTTTTACATTTGAATTTGAAGTTGCATTGGAGAAATTTCCTGAGACAGAAACTTCAATTTCTCCCAAACCATTTAGGGTATTGAGGTGATTCTTTCGTGACTGAAAAAAAAAATTAGTTCTGCTCCTTCGGGTAAATTTTTAGGTCCATACGAGCCTATTTAGGCCAACTTGCTAAAAATAGTAAGTGACCGCTTTTCGCTATTTTTGAATCCTAATTGTCTCATGCCCCTTAAGTGCCATCATGGAACTCAAAACGACTAAATAAAATAAATAAAACATTTTTTTGGGTGATGCAAGATTGCCCTACACCACTACATGCTACTGCATCAGACACCCAGGGTAATTTGAAAAGTGACCCTACCACTTCTCATGAGTTAGAGGGAAACCAAGACAGTTAACCTCAACCTCAAACAACCATGATGAATCTTCAATAGGCCTTCCTCTCCATTTCACCAAGTACTCTGCATATTGCCTATTTCTCATGCTTCTACCCACACGGCTATCTAAGATTTCTTCTATCTCTTCCTTCTCTGAAGTAGGTGCTGGAATTTTCCACTATTCTTTTATCGTCCACTCCTCTATATCACCTTCATGATACTCTGTCAAATCAGAAATGTTGAACACAGGAGAAATTTTTATTCCACTAGGAAACTCTACCTCATAAGTATTTCTTGAATCATGCTTCCTCAAGATCTTGCATGGTCCAAACTTCTTCATATTTAACTTGTTGTATGTACCAACTGGAAACCTTTTCTTTTGTAAATGAACCATGATTTCATCTCCTACCTAGAACTCCTTATACCTCCTTTTATGATCTTCCTGAGCCTTATATTATGAGTTCATCTTATTGATATGTTTCTTCACCTCTTCATGCAAATTCTTCAGGTGCTCAGCAAAATCTTCAGCCTCAGCACTACTCTTCTCCCCCTTATCCATCTTTCTTAGTTCATAAACAGTTATTGGACTACTCCCATACATAATCTGGAATGGTGATTTACTAGTGCTCATATTGATATAATTATTATAAGAAAAAAATTCTTGTCGTATAATCAAATCTCATCCCTTAGGCTTTTCTCCTACTAAGCATCTTAGCAGGTTACCCAAACTCCTATTCACCACCTCTATTTATCCATCATTCTGTGGATGGTGTGCAGAACTAAACTTCAAATTTGTCTTCAACTTCTTCAATAATGTCCTCCAAAAATAACAAACAAATTTGGTATCTTTGTCTGAAACTATACTCTTTGGTAGACCATGTAGTCTCACCACCTCTCTGAAAAACAACTTTGCAATATGAATAGCATCACTGGTCTCATGACACGGAATGAAATGTGTCATCTTCGAAAATCTACCCACCACCACAAATATGGAATCATGCCCTCTTTGTGTCCTTCGCAAGCCAAGAACAAAATCCATGCTAATATCCTCCTATGGCCTCTCAGGTATAGGTAATGGTTGATACAATCAAATATTATGACTTGTCCCTTTTGCCATCTGACATACTTTGCAACTTTGTACAAAATTCACATCTTGTTGTACCTGTGGCCAATAATAATTCTCACTAACAAGAGAAATGGTCTTATCTCGACCAAAATGTCTAGCGAATCCTCCACTATGCTTCTCCTTGATTATATTCTCTCTCATAGAGCTCCTTGGAATGCACAATTGGCTTCCTCTAAACAACATCCCATCTTGGATTAAGAAATCCAACCATCTTGTCTTATCCAATGTAACAGGTTCCAAACAATTCTTCCAAGCTTCAGCAAATTTTGGATCTTCAGGATACAAACTCTTGAGTTCATTGAACCCAACAACCTCTATATTCATCTCTATCAACAAATTTTTCCTTCTATTTAAGGCATCTACAACTCAGTTTGACCTTCCACTCCTATGCTTCAAAACAAAAGTATAACTCTGCAAAAACTCAACCCATTTTAAGTGCCTTTGATTTAACTTTCCTTTACTATTGAGATATTGTAAAGCCTAGTGATCAGTATATAAAACAATTTTTTTTGGAAACAAATAGTGTTTCCATTTCTTCAAAGCTTGAACTATAGCATAAAACTCTTGATCATAGAAAGAATATTTCTTCTTAGCATCATTCAACTTCTCACTAAAATAGGCAGCAAGCTTACCTTCTTGACTCAAAACAGCTCCTATGGCAATACCACTAGCATCATAATCTACCTGAAAGACCATTGAAATCTAGAAGTACCAAAAAAGGTTTCTCTATAACTTTCTTCTTCAACATATCAAAAAATTTGGCTGCTCTTGTAGTCCACTTAAACTCTTTTCTATCCCCTCTCATCGCTTCAATTAGAGGTGCAGAAATACTACTGAAATTCTTAATTAAATTTTTGTAAAAAATTGCTAGACCATGAAATGATCTTACCTCTGTAACATTCCCTGGGGTAGGCCATTCAATGATAGCCCTCACCTTCTTTGGATCCATTTTAAGACCCTCTGTTGAGACAAAAAATCCCAGATACGCCAACTCTCTCTTCACAAAACTGTATTTCTTCATATTAATCAACATCTTCTCCTCCCTTAGCTTCTCAAAAAATATTTGGATATGCATCAAGTGCTCCTCCAATGTCTTACTAAAAATCAAAATATCATCCAAATAAACAATAACAAATTTTTTTAAAAATTATTTCAATACCTCATTCATAAGCCGCATAAATGTGCTTGGTGTATTGGTTAGCCCAAAAGGAATGACTAACCACTCATACAAGCCCTCCTTGATTTTAAAGGTTGTCTTCCATTCATCTCCTTCTCTAATCCGGATCTGGGGATATCCGCTCTTCAAATCTATCTTCGTGAAGTACTCAGCTCCATTCAAACAATCCAGAATGTCATCCATTCTCGGCAAGGGAAATCTATACTTGATGGTGATCTTGTTGATGGCTCTAGAATACACATCCACCATTCCCCATCCTTTTTGGTTCTATTACTATAGGTACTACACATGGAATCAAACTCTCTATGATCAATCCCTTCCGCAACAACACTTTTACTTGTCTGTTCAACTCTTCACTTTTTGTTGGAGTCATACGATGAGCTGCCTTATTCGAAAAATTGGCTCTAGGAATCAAGTCCATCTAATGACTAATATTTCTTACTGGAGGAAAACCTTTAGGTATGTTATCAGAAATAATATCTTGAAACTCATTCAACAAATCTGAATCCTCTATAAGTACCTCAGTAGTATCTTCTTTGTCAATTCTAGGGATCAATGCAAAACACATATGCTCATGCCTCATACCGTCTAGGAACTTTCTTCCATCAACCAAAAAAATTCTTACATTACTGCATACCTTTTCTTCTGCCTCTTTCAAGGGCTTCAACTTATGATGAACCCCATCCTTTGTCAAAGAATAGGTGTTGGCATTTCCATCATGTACTACTCACCAATCAAACTTTCACGATATTCCTAACAACATATGACAAACATCCATAGGAATAATATCACACAATACCTCATCATGGTAATTTCCAATCTTGAAATTTACCAAACATTGTTCATTTACCAAGGATTTATGGTCCTTTTGTAACCAAGCAATTTGATTTGGGTTTGGATGTATTCTTCTCTCCAACCTTAACTTACTAACCATTTCTTCTGAAACAAGGTTATCATTACTACCTCCAACAATAATAACATTGCAAACTTTACTTTCACATTTAAATCTGGTACAGAACAAATTCTTCCTTTGAGTTGGTTCCTTCTCCTCATTCAGCAAGGCTCTTCTAGTAACAAGAACCTCTCCTCTTTCTGCATCCTCAGAATGTGAAGACTCGGCATCTTCATCTACATGTGCAACTCACTAGTACAAAAATAGAAATAAATGACTAAAAAAACTACTAAAAATTGGTCTTGTGATTAGTAGTTTGTTCATGTGACCATTAATAATTTATTGCCAATCATTTATAACACGACCAAATTTATGACTAAACCATTTTTAGTCATTTATTGGTTGTTTTGATTGATCAATTTGGTAGTATATTTAGTGGGTTAATTTAGTCATTGATTGTTGTTAGTTGGTCATTTATTTAGTCATGGTAGTCATTTATTTAGTCATGGTAGTTGTTTATTTATTCATGGTAGTCATTTATTTAGTCATGGTAATCATTTTATTTAGTCATGGTAGTCATTTATTTAGTCATTTTAGTCATTTATTTAGTCATTGTAGTCATTTATTTAGTCATTGTAGTCATTTTAGTCATTGTAGTCATTTATTTAGTCATTGTTTAGTCATTTATTTAGTCATGGTAGTCATTTATTTAGTCATTTATAAACTGAAATAATCATAAAATTCAACAAATCTGCTCAAAGGATTGAAAATAATTCATTGTATATTCAAACTGTATATAAAATGTTACAAAGAACTCTATATATAGAGTTTTGAATCCTCAAAAGTTTGGAAATAATTCACTTTATATTCAAACGTATATAAAATATGTTACAAAGAACTCTATATATAGAGTTTTGAATCCTCAAAGTATTGGAAATAATTCACTTTATATGGCATGTCTTCAATGATGTCATTGTTGCACATGGGGTGGGCTATAAATGCATCTAGAAGGCACTGGTTTTTCATTTTCTCCTTGCTTTGTACTTGTCCACAATCAAAATGACTTAGAGATTTCATCTAAAAATTTTGAGTTAGAGATTTCAAATGTGGTTCAAAATGACTTATCCCTTTCAAAGTGAAGAATTTCACAAGGATGATCTTTCCAAGGGACAAACTTAGCAAAAAGTTTAAGATGTTTTATTTAAATTAAAAATAAATAAATAAATAAATTCTCCCTTTATAAACTAATAATACCTACAATAACTTAAACTTAAAAACTAATAATAAACAATAAAATAATAAATAAATAAACTTTAATTCAAAAGAATAAATATAAATTAAAAAATAAAAATAAATTTCACCTCTTCTTCAAGATCAAGTACCTCCTTAAATAACTGAAACAAGATACCAAGGAAAACTGCAAATTGTTCAATCTAAAAAAAAAAAAAATGACTTGCTAAACAATACTAAACACTTTCATGTTTACTCCCACAAACTATGGAATAATGCATTCAGTGAAAGGAGAAAAAAAGGCTTTTTCCCCAAATCTGGTCAATTTTTAATGGGTCTCCCTCAAAAAGACGAGCATCTATGGCCATATAAATGCAAGACGATTAAATAAATCTCAACCGTTCATCATTTTTCGGTTGTTTTTCATTGTTTCTTGTTGCTTTCCCTGTTGCTATTGGTTTCTGATCCTCTAGAATCCTTGGTATTGACATTTCACTTCTCCAATTTGGCGACCTGCGGCCTAAAAATAAGGTTTTGACAAGGGTTTTAGAGTATGTTTTTAAAATAAAAATCCAAATCCGTTCCAACAAAAAACACCACCAAATTAGTCCAAATTTAACAGGCCAATCTGTAGGCTGGAACCCAAATCATTCCCCGAGATATGCATCATCTAGTTATGAACATGGTGATTTTACAATTATAAAAACCAGGTGATATCAGTCTTCGACCATGTGGGTATATGATTTTTCATAAGTAAACCATGAATCTCATTTCCACTCCAATCAGAGATATCTAGATGGGCGTATATATAAAAATAAAAAGAGGAAAGTGATCTTAATTAGATAAGTGACAAACTAGGTAATGTCTTAGACCATATGGGTATATTAATTTTTCATAACTAAACCATGAATGTCATCTAAACTACTATAATGGGATAAAATCTCAGATGCCCAAATGAAAAATTATGCATCGTTCAAATAAAACTAGATTGTATATGATGATTTACCATGATACAAATGCCTTAGACTATGTCGGCATATATATTTTACATAGCACAACTATGAATCTCATCTCAACTACACTAATGGGATAAAACCATACACCCAAATGCGAATTTAAATGATCGTGTTGATTTTCTTCTCTTTTCTTTTCTTTTTCTCTTATGAAACAAACTATTTGATGTCTTAGATCTTCTGGACATAAGAATTTTTCATAACAAAACCATGAATCTTATCTTAATGGGATAAAAATCATAGATACCCAAATGAAAATTTGATTTCAAAATTGTCATCAAACTACGAAAACTGATTTATTTTACCTGTGTCCAGTTATGACCAAGATCCTAATACTGAGCACATTTAGGTTTTAATGTACATCCTTGAAAATTATGGCTAAGATCCTAATACTAAAGGAATTTAGGTTTTAACATTAGGGCATCCTTTATCTATGGATTTTGTCGCTTTCCCACCGTTGTTTTCCTCCTCTAAACGCTTCCTCGTTGATTTTGACTTGGGCAGGCCGCTAGCAGATTCTGAACTTCTACTAGCCAAATAGATAGGAAGGAACGACACCTATACCTGCATGGAACGATGCCACTGGGGAGAGCGCAACCATTGCATGAGTAAGAGGCAGCACCCCTGCCTCTTCTCCAGTGACCTTTCACTTCTCTGATTTGGCAGGCTGAAACTTGAAAATAAGGTTTCGACGAGGGGTTTAAGTCTGTTTATTATTAAAATGAAAATTATGGCGCCCATTAGGGTATTTTCCTGCTAAAAAAAATTGAAATGGAATTGAAATTAAATGAATTGTGATATATTAATCTTCGATTTTATATTATTAAATATATTATATTATTATATAATATTATAATATTATATAATATTATATTATTATATTATATTATATTATTATATTATATTATATTATATTATTATATTATATTATTATATTATATTATAATATTATATTATATTATATTATTATAGTATATTATATTATTATAGTATATTATATTATATTATTATATTATATTATATTATATTATATTATATTATTATCTTATATTATATTATATTATATTATTATCTTATATTATATTATATTATATTATTATATTATATTATATTATTATATAATATAAATATTATGTTATATTATTATATAGTATAAATATTATGTTGTATTATTATATAATATAAATATTATATCATATTATATTATATTATATTGTATTGTAATATAATATATTATTATTATATTATATTATAATACCACCCACTCCCTCAATTGGAAATTTTTCTTTTAATTATCCACTTTAATATCATATTGTCTAATTTTTATTTGTGTGACTAATTATTTAATCATTTTTATTTGTGTGATTATCCATTTCAATATCATATTGTCTAAGTGTGACTAAATATTTATTCAATTTTATTTGTGTGAATAATTATTTAGTTGTGTTTTTTACCCAATGATCAAATTAATCACTTATGATGATCAAATTAGTCATTTATAGTTGTGTTGCAAAAAATGAGTAAAATTTAGTCATTTTTAGTTGTTGAGTAAAAGTTTTAGTCATGTAGTCATTTATTTGTCAAATTCTACTAGTGACTCATGCATTATCCTCAGGTCTTTTATTTGTCCTTCCTTGATGTTGAGGACACTCATAGGCTCTATGTCCTTCTTATTTGCACTGGAAATAGGTTCCACAAAATCCTCCTCTTCTCGGTCCTCATCCAGATCTTCCTCTTCCTCTTTGGTCTCCATTATTTTGATCATGAGGATGGTAGGTGTTATCTCCATTTTGGTTATGGCTACTACCGGAGCCTTCACCCTTCTTTTGGTCTTCATTTCAACCTCCATATGACCGTCCACCGGTCTTTCCTCCACGGCCTCCACCTTGTTGTTTTTTCTCTAACCTCTTGTTCATTCATTCTTCAACCTTTAGAGAATACTGATAAGCATCCTCAATGGTGGTCATTCTTACCAGTGCCAATTCTTCCTGTATGCTTGGCTTCAACCCGTTAATATAACGAGCAACTTTCTCTTTATTTGCCTCAAAATGTCATGTTCGAATCAAGACCTTGTGAAATTCCTCTGTGTATTCTTTCACCATCCTTGTTCCTTGCTCAAGCTCTGCATCTTGTTGAGTAGCTCCAATTCGTAATTGACTGGAATAAATTATTTCTTCAATTTTGACACCATTATGTCCCATATGGAAATTTTATCTTTCCCTTGCCTTCCTCTTTCTAACTGGGCCTCTTTCCACCATATACTGGTGTGACCTTTCAATTTTATCTTTGCAAACCTCACTCTATGAGGATCTTCAATCTCCTCAAACTCAAAAAATTCCTCCATGTCATTGATCCAATTGATCAATTCTTCAGGATTCAGACTTCCACTGAAAGTTGAAACCTCCATTTTAGGTCTCTTCCCAATGCTTGAGATCACTCGCAGCAATATTCTTTCTCCATAATCCATTAGATCCTTCTCCTCCTCTTTCATTTCCTCTTTTGTTTCATCTTCAATTTCATCTCTGTCTCGTTGCACATCTCTTCTTCAAACCTCTTGTTGCAAGGTTTCTAATTGCCTTTTAAGGGTTCTGATTTTATCTCTAGGTGGATCTCTTCATCCACCACCTTGACCTCTACCTCTGCCATGATGGGAAAGTATTGGAGGCATCTTGAACTCAACCCACACTCACAGGTCTTGCTACAACTGCCTCACATTCAGCACTCTATTACAGGCTTGGGAACTCTTGCTTTGATACCACTTGATGAGGGCTACACCACCCAAACCCCATAAAACACAACAATAGATACCAACACAGAATATGCGAGACAAAAAATAACCCACTTTCAATTATTTTCAGAAAAATGAAATTATAGATACAAAACTTACATGCTATAGCCTCATGGGCTTGATTCATTACACAAAATTCTGAAAGAAAACTATTATTCAGAGCCACAATTTGCACTAATGGAGCCACCTTCTACAACCCCGACTAAACCCTTTTTATTTTACCCAATAACCGCCCTAGAATGTTCTAGAAAGTTCAACTTTCCCTTTTGTTTTGGTGCCAAAAGTCTCGTCGTTTGATTTCTGGCCTAGGAAGAAATTTTAATGAAATTCACTTTTTAGAGGGGCAACTTCGCGAGGCCATAACTTTTGATATGGGTGTTTGATTTTCTATTATTGCATATCGTTGGAAATATTTTGAAGAGATCTATAGCACGTGAACTGACCATAGGTTAGTTCGGCCACTTTTCAAGCTATTCTGAGGCCTCTAAAGTTTTATATTTGAATTTGAAGCTGCATTGGAGAAATTTCTCATGACAAAAACTTTAATTTCTCCCAAATCGTTCAGGGTATTAAGGTGATTCTTTTGCGACCGAAAAAAAATCAGTTCTTCTCCTTCGGGTAAATTTTAGGTCCATATGAGCCCGTTTAGGCTAACTTACTAAAAATAGTAAGTGACTACTTTTCACTATTTTTGACTCATGATTTTCTCATGCCCCTTAAGTGTCATCATGGGACTTAAAACAACTAAATAAAATAAAGAAAGCATTTTTTTTGGGTGATGCAAGATTGTCCTACACCGTTGGATGATCCTACATCAATTTGATATCCAAGTTCAATATGATTATCTTAGTAAAATAAATAATAAATAGTATTTTAGGTTATATATAAAAATAAATAAAGTAACAAAGTATATATGAAAAGTGCTTGAAGGAAAAATATTATTGCATAATATATATATATAATTTCCTAAAGTGATTTAAATTTTCCTATTAAATATATGATAGGGGAATGTTACATGCACTCCAAAACTTGTGGTATTATAGCCCAGGCTTTCTACAATGAATCTACATCTTACAAATTTGGAAATTTTAGTGTTTTAAAAAATACTCAATCAAAGCATAGCATTGAGAAATGAAGAAAATTCATGAGAGAGGACATGCATTTGGTAGTCAATAATGAAAAAAGAAGAGAAATATTTAAAAATATATTTGGGATGGAAAAGGGAATATATATATATGGGGTAGAGGAGAAAGAGGAAGAAAACCATATGCTACCTATCTCTATTTTTATTTTATTGTGGTTGATATTGCATTTGAGTGGGGGAGAGTTGAGTAAGAGAAAGAAAAGAGATGAGATAAGGGAAAGAAAGGAAAATTTTATGACAACCATGGGTGCCAATCACTCCCTTTAAATGTATTTTTTGGACATCTTACCTATGGGAGGCACCACAAAATTCTAGCAAGAGTTCATGCTTGAGTGGACACCTCTAATGGAAGAGCACCCACATTTTATTCTATGAATATTGTTCATTTTGGGGCCTTCTAAGTTGGTATTTTTTAACTTTAATATTTGAAATCTTTAGGGAGAGAAATAGTGGTATATTACATTAAAAATTTGGTGCCTTACTTGGGTATGTTGCTGGAATGAACTATGTTTTTTTGTTGTACCCTTTTAGGACTATTCCATAATAATTTTATGGTTTTTTAGAGACATTTGGGTGAGTAACATACCTTCTTGGTCATAATTCAAATGGATAGAATAATATTTAATTAATTTTATTGTTTTTTGATTATATAAGCAAGGAAGGGCCCTAATCTCGAAGTAACAAAAGGAGCTGAAACAGCAAGAAATGAGATAGGCTAGGAAACAACACCAGCCACACCCGAAAAATAGCAACCAGACTAATTAATTTTATTGTTATGAACAAATAATTTTAAAACTTATAGGTTTTTAGAATGGGTTGATTTAAGGGTGTGCTCATTTTTAACAGGATATGAATAGAAATATATAACAATTCTTCTTAGTAAAATTATTTAATTTGAAAGATATGCAAATCATTTACAATGTGTGGGATTCATTCCTCACATTAATTGTCTTTAAATTTAATTATAGTGTTCAAGTTGTTCGATGCAATTAGTTTTATGGTATGTTTTCTTCTTTATCCCTGATTGATGAAACTATTCCTTTCAAAAAATGAGGTATAAAGGAACTAGTATGATGGGAGATCTTATTCTAATGAATGTATAGCTTGGAATTCGTTAGTATTATCTTATATTTATTAGTTATTATATTAAATATTAGAGGTTATACATCTTGAATAACCATTTTTCTTCATAAGTTAGAGAACCTTAAAATACTTGTCATGCATATCTCTATATTTTTAGATGAAAATTCATTTTGTTTAGGAGAGAAACTACCATGCCTCATTTATTGTTTGATAGCCAAAATTGATGATTATTTATTTTTTCCTAATGTGATGTGGCCTTATTAGTGTGTTTCAAC